>JAQQAE010009216.1:0-14736 GCA_029823295.1 Pseudamia nigra
ATTTACAGATGGGTACCAACAATTTTATCCACGTCTGGTTGTTATGATGACGTCTTCTTGTTCCATGTAATTGGTGGCATAATTCAGTCAAAATCAAAAAACTGTCTGCTGATCACCACAATTGCAATTTTTTTTCCAAAGTTAGACCCATGGGTCAAAGCCAGAAGGGGTGGGTTTTCTAAAAAAAAAGGTGATAAAATCAATCTTTTTTGATTGGCGCTATACAAATAAAGATTGAATTGAATTGAATTGAATCTTGACTTGCAGTTTATTCCACAATGACCTAATACTCAGCTAATACTAAATTATGAACATTAAATTGTTTCAAAGGCATGGGAAAGTATTGTGGACAGTATTGTTTTTATATCCTTGGCCATCTAAACTTTAATTATTGTCAAAGTGTAAACTATAAATGGAATCAGCCTTTTGTCATAGTTGTCTGAAATGTAAACATGTCACTAGCCTTGTAAAATGGAAGGCTACATTCATTTTTAACAAAATAGCTTCAAAGTTTCTTTTCCTATAATTTACTGTATGAAGAACTTGTCGCTAATGTAAAGGTAATGGTCATTAGACTGCACCCACTAGAATCACATATTTCTTTTGCGAACTTGATCCTTTCAAAATCTTTGCACTATTAATGCTGCTTTTTACTTTACTTTGAAGGGTTGCACATGCGGACTTTTATTAAATATAGATTTACATTCTTTTCAGTTTTTAAACCCCCAGTTAAAATGGGGCACAGTTTAATAGAGAAATAAATGCAGCAAATCCCCAATGGAAGCTCCTCGTTTAACTTTTAATTAGAAGAAACAACAGGGGGAAACATATAATCATGATTTGGTACAAAAGGAGTATCGAGAGTCTTCCATGACCAAAGCATTCTCAGTTTGTTAATAAATGTCTGAAAAAAATATTGAAATGTAATGAATAGCTATAATTACTGGTGTGAAATGCAATTCTTTTGTTTCCTCTTCTCCACTTTGCCATAGCAGCATGAACTAGTTTGGTGTCATGAACTGTATCTATAAATATATTCTTTTCATTTGGACAGAGACAATGGAGCTGCAGAGGGAAGATACAGCATATTTTCAATTTCTTGCTCCTGCAGCTGTAACAGTAAAGAAATTCCCACAAAGTTCAGACAAAAAACTTTAAACAACACCCTTGGCCTTATTTAATTTTTTAAAAGGATACTACTGTTCCATGCTTCACATTTGGGCTCTGGAACATCTGTTGGAACAATCTGTTTCCGTTCTATGCAGTGGATGTCCAGGAGCCATTCTAGCAGCTCCTTCCACACTGATTGTTTACTTGAAATATAGGCAGTAATTTATGGGTCACTGCATAGTTTTTGTTCGTCCTTAGAGTGTTGAGAGAAAGAGACCAAAGGAGGGACAAAAATGGCGTCTTGTAATTAACTATAAACTGAAAACACTTATAACAAATATTTTTTGTCTTGTTCTTTAGTACTATGTGGCTGAGCAGAAGAGGCAAACATGTTTTTGTGCTAAAATATTGTACATTTCATAACATGAGCTGGTTTGATCACGCACAATCACAAGATATAAAAACACCGCCACCATATAACAGATGTTTGCCTTTAAATTTTCAGTTTTTTGCTACAAGCAGTAGAACCACCTCTCCCAAAAGCAGTAGCACCATCTGTTTCAAAATACAGTTGAGGTTTGCGCCAATAATGTTGAGATATGAATGGAACAGGACCAGCATCAAGATCACAAAATAACACCACATAAATCTTATACAGGAGGAAAAAATGATGATGATATAATCTTTCCACTGTATGAATAATCTTTCCACTGGGCTATGATTTCAGTCAGTGTTGACAGCTGGCTGCTGCAGTGATCGTATGGCACAGTGTTGCTGCCCTGGCTTAATTCTGTATGTTTACACCGGGGAGGATCATCTGATTCTTTGAGCGAGGTTGCTAGGTTGCTAGGTACGCAGGGAGCAGTTTGATGCAGAGCCAGCAGTGCCAATCACAAACACCACCATTTGTTGCAATACACTGTTGTACCTTAAGACACGATGTTCTTGACTGAAATGTGAAAATGAATGATTCCTTTCATCTTATTATTTCCTTTACTTTTGCCGTGTACAAGCTGCAGTCTTGTTTTTTTCTTTTTTTTTGGTGCATCCTTTGGCCAAGGCTAACAGGGATTACAGCAGCACTTGGATTGTTATTTCAGTCTTAAAAATATGGATAAATTTAGGAGGCTGTAATTCTCAGACGAGATGCAGGACCAGCCTGAAGTCTGGTGAATACTGATTTCACCAATTAACAGCAGAGAAGGCATAGTGCGATAAAACACATAAAAACTGCAAGGCATTAAATTATGTTACATGAGTCGGAAGAGGCAGCACAATTATTTGACTGCAAAGAGAATGGGTGCATAATATGTTTTTTTATTTTATATGTTCATTGAAATTTTCATTGTGATACCAGTTATATTTTTAGCATGACAGTTGATTGGTTGATTATGTCAGTTGGTGTTTTCCTTGCTTTCTTTTCTTTGTGTCACCATTCACATCCCTTTGTCAAACCAGAATTGAACTTGACAGAAATGCAGACCCTTGCCAACCAACTTGTGTTCAAATTCAGCTCTGAAGTTATTTGTACCAAAACTGATTCTGAACATTTATGACCGCTGTGACCTTGACTTTTGACCTTTTGTCTCCAAAAACATAGACACAGGTTCTGCTCCGCAGGTCAAGATGAACTCAGTATAATTTGTTTTTACGTAAACCAACCCACACAGACAGCAAGGGTCACTGTCCTTGTGCCTTGACTCCATCAGCGTGGGAAAGAGCAACAAACTGTGAGCTGAAATTAGTTAAAAATGACAACCTGGACAAAGATGCAAAGATTTCTATGCATATTTTCAAACTACAAACTGTATAAAGTTCAATTCTTACTGGATTTTATTATTTTCTGATCATATTTGTGTAAAAGAAACAAGAAGAGAGGTGGATGAAGTGATGCACCCATCATGTCTAGTGCTGCTATTCTGAATGAGGTCGCACCAACAAACTTCAGCTTCATGAGTAAATGTCGAACTGGCAAGAAAGGTGGGGGGGGGGGGGGTTCCTTCCGTTTTTATGTAAATCTGCATTTCAGTGCAACAAAATTACACTTGGTGAATTTAGCTCCTTCAAATATCTCAGTTTTTTTTTTTTTTTAGCAAAATGTGATCCAAAAGTCGACCATGCTTGTATACAAATGTGTGTGTACTGAGTACATACGATCATTCTCACGCAAAGTGTGGAATTTATCAATTTATACTTGTACTTAAGAAAATCTATATACTGTATATAAGCACAGCTCTGACCATGCTCATGCACAGAAACTAGTGGTTTAACAGGAAAACTGCAAATTTTCATTTTGGGTCATAGCATGCAATCCCAATATATAAATTATTAGTCAGTGATTACGTGTAGTTGGTAAATCTGTCCATTAGCTTATTGTATTAAGACAAAGGCATCAATTTTGCTACATAGTGACAAAAATAAAATCACAACAATAATTATGGTTGTAGTTTATTAAGCACCTGTGTAGCACAGGCAGTGATTTGTATGAGTTATTTGCATCAATGCATTGATGAGGTTTGTTAATTAGTTCTTTATTTCATTTGCTTTGATCCATTTGATTTTGTGGAACCGCATCAGTCGGCTCGTTCTGCTTCAGGACGCACGACGGCTCCGGCTCCTCCGTGATCACGGGACTGAGAGAGTTTAATGTTATATGATGTTTAATCTAAATGTCGGTGCATTGCTTGTTTGTCATTTAAAATATGTTATGTTTCACGTTGATATAAATGTCCATTCATTTCATGGTTCATCTGTCATTTAAAATTATTTTGGTGCAAAAAGCGTCAGGAGAGATCAAACTGTTTCTTTTTCGTTTTGGCTGAAGATCTCACTGATCCTATTAACATTAACTGCACTTGTTACCTTTTCCAATGTGGCATTTTTTTCTCTTGCTGTTCGTTCCACCTGATATGAGGGAAATAAACAGCAGCTTCTGGTTTGCTTCGACCCTAACAACACTCCGATTCAGAAAAATTTCCATGTCATTATTGCAGGAAGAGACAATAACAGTTTCTGCATCATTTTAAAGGGACCCTCCATCATAATGTATGGTTGACTG
Organism: Pseudamia nigra; assembly: GCA_029823295.1. Taxonomy (NCBI): domain Eukaryota; kingdom Metazoa; phylum Chordata; class Actinopteri; order Kurtiformes; family Apogonidae; genus Pseudamia; species Pseudamia nigra. Next base: position 4,169 of record JAQQAE010009216.1, read on the forward strand.
AGGGTGTTTCTGAATGCAAATGACCACCAGTGGGAACGAGCAAGGTGATTATGAACATGTGGGATTTATCAACACTGATTACATAGTGATGTGCTTACGCCTGGCGAACGTTTGATAAATACAGACTTTTTTTTTGTACTTATGCACATTCTAAATTTTAGTCGTAAGTCAGAATTTAGTACCTTTTCTACTCACTGATGATAAATGAGGGACCTGGTTTTAATCATGTGTAAACCTCTAAAATACTCTGGCAAATTCAATGATGAGTGTGCAGAACTGATGTCAGTTATTTTCACTGAGTACATCTTTTATATTATAAGGGGATTTTAACATTGACATTGATAATAACCTGGACAGTAATACTAAAGAACCATCCACTCTTCTTGACCCTTTTGACCTCTTACAACATATGAAAGGGCCAACACACACTCAGGGCCACAGTCTGGATCTGGTTGACATATCCTCTGTTAATGTGAAGGACTTGGCTGTTTCTGATCATTTCTGTGTTTTCTTTGACATACAGATCATTCCAAATGTTCAGTTAAGATCTGTGCCTGTTAAGAAAAGGTTCATAAGTGAACACCAGTGCTCACTTTATGAAGGCAATAGCTATCTCACAAACTGAGTGCAGAGTCAGTTAATGACCTTCATCAGGCCAAAAAACAAAAGTGGAGGAACAACGTGAGGGTAAAGGTCTTGAAAACTCAATGCAGGAAAGCGGAGCATAAGTTGAGAAAAACTAAAATTGAAATTCACTATGACCTGTACAAAGTCTTAGAAATTTTAACCAGGAATTATTCAGAGCCAGACAGTGACATTTGTGAAATTATTCATAAGTACATCAATTATACTTGCACTCTGTTTGCTATGGTTGATAAGCTTACAACCCCCCCCCAGTCAGATCGCTCCAGAAGTCCTCTCAGCAGAAAAGTGCAATGAATTTGCAAAATGAAAATATACACTCCATAGCATTAAATGTTACCTCAAAGCAGCAAAACAATAAAATAATGGAAACCGTAAAACCACACAGGAATGACTCACCTGTTATGTCAGAATCTAATACACTTGACCTCAAGACTTTAGAAGAAACATTTCAGCAGACTGAACCATCTGCACGTTGTCTGGATGCAAGGCCATCTGATGTGTTTGAAAATATTATGAGTTCTGTCCAATTTGATTTGGAGCAAATAATTTATTGCTCACTCCAGTCAGGCAAATTTCCAAATCAGTTAAAGTAGCTGCCATTAAGCCCCTCTGAAAAGCTTTTAAGTGAACTCTAGATGCTTCCATGTTAAATAATTATAGACCTATCTCAAATCTTCCTTTTATAGCCAAGATGGTCAAGAAAGTGTTTTTCAATCAACTCAGCAATTCTTTGAACTCTGGTGGGCTTTTTGACAAATTTCAATCAGGCTTCTGATGTCATCACAGTACAGAAACAGCTCTAATTACAGGGTTAAATGATATAAGGTTGAACACTGACTCAGGCAAGGTGTCAGTTCTTGTGTTATTGGGTCTAAGTGCTGCATTTGACACTGTGGATCACAGCATACCGCTGAACAGGGTGGAAACTGGGCTCAAAGGAACAGTCCTAGAATGGTTCAAGTCTTCCCTGGAAGACTGGAGCTGTTTTGTGACCGTTGTAAGTTATGAATCTGATCGAGTGGCCATGGCATATGGAGTTCCTCAGGGGTCAGTTGCTGGACCCCTTCTGTTCAGTCTATATGTGCTGCCTTTGGGTCAAATTCTCCAGAACTCGAGTGTTCAGTGTCATAGATATGCTGATGATACACAGATATATCTAGCGCTGTCCCCAGACTACTACAGTCCAAAAGAATCATTGTGTCTTTTCACCGGCTGCCAGTCAGTTATACAATCGATTTCAAAGTTCTGTTACTTGTCTAAAATCACAGAATGGTTTAAGTTCAGAGTACATGTGTATGTTCTTATTAGATTTATGTTTGTTTTTAGTAATGACTTTCATTGTGTTATGTATGTATATTAGTGTTGATGTGTGGCTGTGATTTCAATTTGTGTAACTTTGCTGCTGTCTTGGTCAGGGCACGCTTGAAAAAGAGATTTTTAATCGCAATGAGCTATTCCCTGGTTAAATAAAGGTTAATAAATAATAATCTATACTGTTTGTTCTGGTAATACTTTTAATGTAAATTATTATTTTATCTTGCACTCATATTTTCTAGCTTTAATTTTCTTTCTCTCTCTCTGTCTCTCTCTTTGTTTATATACTAATGTATTCTTCATCTTATTTTTAATGCATCAAATTAAATTGTCCATTTTTATGTAAAGGTCAAGGTCAGCCTTTTTTATGTAGCACATTTACAACAACTCATGCTGCCCAGCATGCTTTACAGCATAAAGCTGCAAGTGAACAATAGATAAAACAACAATAAACCAGGTAAACTACAATCACACAAAGACAACACGTAAAAGACAACAAATACAGTAAAAACAAATTAAAGCAAGACTAAAAGACACAATAAATAAAACAATAAAAACAAATAGGACTAAAATACAGTCCTATAACTATCAAACAAATTTGTCCAGTTCAACCTGAGCTAAAAGCCAATTCATAGAGGTGCATCTTAAGTAAAAATTTAAAGTGCTCTAGTGTTTGTGCAGATCTAATACTGAGGGGCAGACTGCTCCAGAGTCTGGGATCTGCCGCAGAAAAGGTTCTGTCACCTCCAGTTTTCAGTTTTGTCCTTGAAGTGGATAAAATCAGCTACTGTATAAGCTGGACCTCATGGATCTGTCTGGAGCATGAACAGATAACAGCTCAGAAAGGTAAGAAGGAGACCAGACCATTCAATAATTTCAAAACTAAAAGGACCATTTTGAATTGGATCCTATATGTAACAGGAAGTCATTGATGACAGGCCAGCACCGGGGTTATGTGTCCCTGCTGCCTGGTACCAGTCAGCAGGTGAGCAGCTGCATTCTGGACCAGCTGGAGGGAATGAATGGAGGACTGGTCCAGACCGTAGTACAGGGAGTTGCAGTAGTCCGAATCAGCAGGTGATGAACAGATGGACGACATCTTCAAAGACTCATTGTCCATTAGAAGGGACAATGAGCTACTCCTGTGTATGAAATATGCTACATACTGTAAATAAATTGCCTTGCCTTGCTTTACCTAGTGTCTACCATACAAGCCTGTGGGGGCAGCGCTATGATCTGCAGTTGATCAGGTCTATGTTCAGCAATGTCATGTGTCCATAGAATGAGGTCAGCTGACGACCTGAATATACTGCATGACCAGGTTGTTCCATCAATACATTTTTTCTTCCCTGATGGCACGGGCATATTCCAAGATGACAATACCAGGGTTCATCATGCTCAAATTGTAAAAGAGTGGTTGAGGGAGCATGAGACATCATTTTCACACATGGATTGGCCACCACAGAGTCCAGACCTTAACTCCATTGAGAATCTTTGGGACGTGCTGGAGAAGGCTTTGCAGAATGGTCCGAATCTCCCATCATCAATATAAGATTTTGGTGAAAAAATTAATCCAAGTCTGGACATAAATAAACATTGTGACATTGCTAATGCATGCTGTAACAAAAGCTAAAGGCAGTTCAGTGAAATACTAATGTGTGACTTTTCATTGGCCAGGCAGTGTACATTCTCTAAAACTGCTCTCAGCTCAGGTTTTGTCACCACTTGCATACACTTAAATATTAATGCACCAGAGGCATAATATCCTTTGCAGAAGCATAAGTGCAGAAAACTAATGCACAGGCGAGAGGGCAATAAAAATGCATATATGCATGTATAATATTCATCGTGATAAATTTTAAAAAGTGGCAATGCGTCAAAAAGCAGTCACCAATAATACATTTTATTCATATACCTTTACCAGCGACAGAGGAGGGAAAGCTCAGAGTTGAATGTGTATTCATCTCCCTCTAATTAACAGTGTTTGCTTACTTAATTTCCCAGGGTGCCGCTCTGCAGATGGTCAGCATAAACTGTTCAATAAACTCAGCTGTTCAGACATCATTAGCTCACTCTGTGTGTATCCAGGCACAGGTCACTGTACACTAAGAAATGATTTCTGCCTACATAAAAATGAGGACTATTTTCCTCACGGTGTCCTCACAGCAGCCAGGAGCCGGCCTGTCGCCTTGTCTGTTTGTCTGTCTGTAGGGCACATGCTTTCGTGTGGCTGCATGGATTTTCTCCCATAGTCCAAATGCATGCAGGTTAGGTGAAGTCAAAGCAATAAACTGCTTGTAGGTCTTTGTCTCACGCACTGCATGCTGGGAAAAAAACAATCTTTGCAAACTAAATGGGGGTTGGCATTTTAGAAACTGGTTGAATAGAGACAAAGACAAAAAGTTAAATGCAATAAGTAAGCCTTAAATGGATTGAATTAATGAAATTGAATGTAATATTCATAATTACATTTTCAATAATGATCTGTTTATATCTCTGCTGTATCGAATTTGGGGCAACAACATCTACACATCGCATATGTGATTTTACTAGGAAAGACCAGATTGAATATAGAGGCACTCTAGCAACTTTTGGAAGTTGAAAAAAAAAATTTCTGAAATCCAAGCACTGTTGAGGGAACCATATTTTGACTAATGGCAGCTCTAACTTATAATCAGTCTCATGACAAAGGAATGAAGTCATTGCATTGTCACAGGGATTGTCATCAAAGAAGCCTCAGGACAAGAGACAAAAGACAAAATCTACAACTCTAGGATAAACAATGGTGTGGCAGATGGACAAATGCTGATGAGGGACATGAAGCTGTTACTTTTTTGCGGAACAAAGTAGCTCCAGAAGCACTTGGAATCTCCAAAACTTTATGATATTTAACAAAGTTTTTCTACACTGCAAGTGTAAGTGAGGTAATTAAGTCTGCTGGTGATTCTGCTTTCCTCCATTCTCCAAGTTGTACTAGAACAGAGGTGCTCACACTTTTTCATCATGTGAGCTACTTATAAAATGACCAGGTCAAAATGATTTACCTGCTGGAAATTTGGTTTGACTACCGGTGACCCCCTTTCCTCTCGGCGGCAGATCGGAAAGGGAGAGAGGCTCAGAGAAGGGTAGCGCCAACAGGGAGCTGACATTGGGTAATGGAGAGAGGCCCGGAGAGCGTTAGCCCCGAGGGGGAGCGCATGGCCCCTGTGTCCTGGAACACGGCATCTGAATTTAGGGAGATGAAGGCGGGTGGACCTGCCTTCGACTGCCCCGGCCGCGGGAATGCAGGGCTTCCCAATAGATGACGGAGCGACCGGATCTATCACCTTTGTCCCCCTAAGTTCAGACGCCGCATTCTGGGGGTCGTCCACTCCCTGTCGGCACTAACGTTCCCTGGGCCTCTCTCCCTTTCCCACCCGCCGCAGTGTGGGGGGAGGGAGGGCGCCCCTCCATCGCAGCTGCCGGTGTTCAAACCAGATTTACAGTCCAGTCGACAGAAGGAAAATCACACGCCTTGAATGCCACGACTTGGACGACTGAGAATCTTCACAGACATGAGCCAATATTGCACAACACAATTACAGTAACTATGTACATTTTTTGTCATTACCTGAGTTTACGCTGATGATTCGACTCATCCGGAACGATGCTTCGGTGGCACTTTCACTTTTGAAATGTGAACAATGACTGCTGTCCTGATAATTGGCATTTTAGTTCCTTCACCTTTCGCTTTCTCAGCTTGCTTTTTGGTGGGAAGTCAGTCTTTTATTTACTCTGAACAGTACGAAAATGCCACTGCACATTTTCCTTTTTTGGAATTGAGATGATAGACTGGCAGATGAGGCAAACGCACTCTGAAAATGTCATCGTGAAAAAAAGTCCTCCTCCCATTCCGTATGAAAGTGACAAGCTTTTGTCTTCTTACTTGGTCCAGCTCCTCCACTCATTTTCATACCCTTTCTTAAGTTTAAGAGAAAAAAACAAGGGCTATAAATTGGAGGTTTCTAGTTTGTTAGTTTTGCTGCACATAGGTTGTTTGCACATGCGCAGTGACCTAAGTGTCAGAAAAAGTCAGATGTCATCTGACTGGCTAATCTGTCAATCGATCAAGTGACGGGATAGATGATAGGCTGACATCTTTTTTTAAATGTCATCCGAGCTATTGACACTACCTTCATCGATCGCGATTGACGTAATGAGCACCCCTGTGCTAGAACCTTAAACTTTGGTGGACAAAGTTTGTCAGTTAACCCTTTCCCAGCCAGAATTTCACAAGAAAGTAGCATTTTAATTAAAATGTTTCTTTAAGAGTAGAGAGACAGTGAATATATCAAAAAAAGGAAGAGCCCTTGGGTTTTAGTCACAGAAATCCATCTTTATTCTAAATTCATTTCTTTTTATATCCACATTTGAATATTGGCCACTTCTATAAAAAGACCACATTTTGAGCAAAAAACTGAGAAAAATGCATTTTTGTCATTTTTTCTGTAAGACATTTATACTTTTGTAAGACATACTATACGACGTCTCACCCTCTCTCTCTCCCACCACTCTCTTCTTCCATCTCTCCCTCTACATCTTCTCCCTCCATCTTCCTTTTCTCTCTTCATCTCTCACCTCTCTAGCGCCTAGAGATAATCATCAATTACGATTGGTGCTATACAAATAAAATTGAATTGAATATGTTTCCACTGGTTCTCTGTGCCTTTTACCGTGGCTTACTGCAGCCATGGCTATACTGTGGGTCCACACCTGTTGCACATGTCTGTGATACTTGTCTTGTCTGTGCCTCTTATTCAAGCGTCTGTTTGTGCCATCATTATGTGTTATACAGCGCAGTATATAACACTGGCGCTGCATGATTCTCCTCAGTAAACCCGTGGTTAATACTGGTAAACATTTAGCTCCATAGCATAGTATTCTTTCCTCTGGTTCCTGTCAGATATTCTTCTTTGCTTGATTTATCACCTTGGATCATATATTTTTACTAAATGTAAAAAATTTTTACTAAATATAAAATGCTACATATGCCAGTTGCCAAACTACAAAAATGACAGGTTGTTTTGATGACTGGCTACTTTTCTTTTTTGTCTTTAAGCAATGGTAAAAGTGGCAAAGAAATTCAAGTCAGATAAACAGGCAATGAGGCAGTAGTGTGGTGTTTGTATTTATGTGATAGTCCGAAATATTCAAAATTTTTTCCACAGTGAAATCAAAGGATTGTAGGACTGTAGAGATTGTGGAAAAATTGATCCTTTCTATGCACAATCAGTGTTTGGACCTGCTGGTAGTAAGTCATCCACTGGACCCGATGGCTTATCAACCTTTGTGCTTAAACATTGTTCCTCAGAACTAAGTGATGTTTTCTGTCTGATCTTTCAAAAATCAGTGTAAAATCAGAGCTCTGGAAGATATCCATTATTATTCCAGTACCTAAGGTTTCTTGTCCATCTGAAAATGACGACTTCAGGCCAATAACATGAACAAGTCCAGTTATAAAGTGCTTTGAAAAAGTCATGGTTAATTTGATCAAGTCTAATATTTCTTCTTATCTGGACCGCCTCCAGGTCACGAACAGGGCAGGGGGAAGTACTGAGGAGGCTGTAATCACTGTGTCTCATTTAATCTGTAAGCACCTTGAAGACAAAAAAAGCTTATGCTAAGGTTAAGAGTTTTATTTGCTGATTTTAGCTCAGCTTTGACATGTCCTCACCTGCATGTTCAGAAACTTAATGACATGCAGCTCAAACCTTTTATAATTCAACGGTTTTATTCTCTTTTAACTAGATAGATAGATAGATAGATAGACAGATAGCTTCATGTATTGTCATTGTCAATAAATAAAAGGGGAAGTGGCTGCCCCTTCAGCAGTTGGGGGAAAGTGGGGTGAGGGAAGTATACAATAGGAAAGAGAGTAAAAAAAAGCACAGTTTCCAGAAATAGGCTCCATAAGAAGCAAAATTATGGTCACATAGAAAAAAACTCATATGCACAGTTAGCAGACAAGTTGCTACACAAACATTCATTAACACAGCAACAAGTATCAGAGAGCCTATGGGTGTGAGTGCAAGTGTTTAGTAGTGCCCACTGAATGCATTGTGTCTTATCAGTCCTGATAGGGAAGTCAAGGATCCTCTCCTAAAACATTAGTCCAGATGTAAATTCCATGGTAGTTGCCATGATGGCACATGTCCATAACCAGTTCAAGATGACCCCACACCAGAGTGTTGGTGTAAGTGGGGGAGGGGAGAAGCCAAGCTTCATTCTCTCACTCCGTCTCTTCCCTGGAGGTTTTCATTTGCAAGGTCACTTGCTTGGGGATCTGAAACATAAACAAGGTAACACAGTCTCACTTTCAGAGAATCTCTTCAGTTCCTCCAATTATGTATTTTTGGTACTAGACCTCAAAAGACCACCTATGAAGAGACCCCAGCACTTCTGTGTTGTAACCCACTCTTTGATTTAACTCAGAAATCATCCCATGTGCTGCCAGTGCTCTTCCCAACTGCTCAAATTAGATACAAAGCTGTGTTGGGCTATGAACAACTCTCTCCATCTTCTTAATCGATACACCAGGAAAACACCCAAGCCAATCAGCAGAAATCCTGTTATCACGGTTCCGAATAGATAAAAGTCCACCATCAACTAATAGATCTAAACAAGTTAGAGTGAATGGCGCAATGTCCAATCAAAAATACTCTTGCACAGACAGTCATCCCAACAACTATATCATAGAATTCTCGGATGACTCGCTATTCTGAGCCTTCTCTATGCAGATGGCTGCCCCTCCCTCTACCATCAAGAGATAAACTCATTTAAGTCATGGTGTATAAAGCATCATCTCAAACTTAACTCTAGTAAAACTAAGGAGATGACATTCAATATTCGAGCCGACATTAGATCACATGATTCTCTTGTTGTTGATAACTGTCTGACTGAGCTGGTTAATTCTTACAAATATTTGGGCATACACATGGACAAACTCTTCAGATGTAATGTTCATGTAGATCATTCATGTGTGAAGCTGGCTCAAAGACTGCACTTTATCCGCATACCCAGACTGTTTGGAAAGCATGACTTATTTTTATCATGCAGTGTTGGAAAGCATCATATGATATGGGATGGCAGCCAGATTTGGTTCTCTCACTGTTCAGTACAAATGCAAGGTAGAGAGACTGGTTTTAAGAGCTTCAAAAGTGATTGGGATAAGGGAACTTATTTCACTAAACTTGATCTATGCGAAAACTGTTTTTACACAGGCCCAAAGAATTCTGACTGACCCATCCTATATTCTTCACTCTGAGTATGAAGTTTTACCCTCAGGGAGATGCTACAGAGCAATCAGACACAAATCAAATTGCTTTAAGCTCTTCTTTCTCCCTGCATCTATAACACTGCTAAACAGCCTGCTCTCTTAACAGATTTTAGTCCCTTCAGACTCATTTATTAGCACCTCATCGTTACCTCTGCCAAGGAATGAGGTTATGTTTTTACTGGTGTTTGTCTCTAAGTTAGTTAGTTATTTAGCAACATTACACAAAAAGTAATGGATTTTGATCATATTTTCAAGAAAAGTGTAAAACGGGACAAGGAACAGATGATTAAATTTTGGTGGTGATCCGAAACGGCATCTCAGCGTGCAACGTTTTTTGCTCTGACCAATCGAAACCACTGTGTGCTGGGCATTTCTGTGCTCAGTCTTCACCGCTCAGTCGCCAACCAATCAAAACCAAGAAGGGGCGAGCTATAACACGTGAATTCTCCGCACCGTGATGGAGGAGAAGCCATGGGAGAAACTGACTGACAGCTCGGTTTATGATCTAACACTGAAGGATTTCCATGATTTTATGAAGGAAGTGAACATCCAGAACATCCATTACATGCTGTGACTACATGAGTAAGAGTGTAAATAGTGAACTTATAAGAGCAACATGTGTCACACTCATGTCATGATTGCATGAAATCATCAGATCAAATCTCTGCGTAGGCTTTATCTTGACAAATCGACCGCAGATTTTAATTTTAATCCACCATATACTCACCTGACAATAGGACCATCAGACTGTTCATCACCACCACTAATGGCAGACTGAAGATATTCTGCTGATATGATCTTATGGTCAAATTAATTTCCCTAAAAAGGAACAGTAAAGTTCATTCAGTTCGATGATTGCCTCAGAATGCTTGACGATGCTCGTCACCCGCAGCTCTGCCTTCCTTTCAATCGTGATCATGCTCTGTTTTTGGCTCTAAAATGTCATCCAGGAAGTTACAACCTAACTGACCTCAAAACGGCAGCTCAGAACCCAGTGGGTGGCATCTTGGTTAATCTGTTGACTATTACAGTATATTCTGTCTATGGGTGGGTCATAACTTGCAACCTCACCGTTAGATGTCATTAGATATTACCCAAGCAATAAAAAAAATGTTAATTATTTGCAGATTGGCAAATTTAATCAAATACTGACATAGGGTCCATAAGTGAATAGATCTTAATATTTATGCAGAACTTTAAATATTCACACTATGTTTTTAAGGTGTTCACTTGGCCTGGTTTGCAGCAATACAACTACAACACTGGATCAAATATGCAGTAACACACAAAGACC
>JAQQAE010009217.1:0-14736 GCA_029823295.1 Pseudamia nigra
GTGTATTTATTAGACTTTAAATGACACCATGGTGTCTTTGTCAAATTGCTTCCGCCTTTCTCCGACCTTTTGAAAAATAGTCCAACAATGAAAAAGAATGATCACTAAAAAATAAACAAAATATTCCACAAAATGATCAAAAAATCAACAAGATATCAGACAATGTAAAATAAATCATTCAAGGACAAATTATCCAAAAAATAATTTTAGAAATACAAAGTATTCCAGAAAATTAGCAAAATAGTAAAAATAATTCAAGAAATACCACAGTGAGACATAAAATGATTTAAAAAATTACAAATTATTCCAGGAAATGAAAAAAATAATAAAAAATAAAATATTGCAGAAAACAAACAAAATGATCAATATATCCCAGAAAGTGACCAAAATGACTAACATGATTCAAAAACTAATATGTAAATCTACCAAATGATAAATAATGTACAAAATATTCCAGAAAATAAACAAAAAAACCCAAAGAAATAACAAAATATTCCATAAAATGATCAATAAATGAATAAAATACTGTAGAAAATGAACAAAATGACCAAAAAAATGCAAGAACTTTAAAGTAATGTACCAAATAATAAAAATACAAGATATTCCAGAAAATTGCCAGAGTAATCAAAGAAATAACAAATGAATCCACAAAAAATAACAACAAATTAATATGATAATTGATTTTCATAAAAATGACAAAAAAAAAGTTTACAAAAATGCATCAAAAACTGATGTCTATTGTAACAATTGAAAGACAATGGTCATACACTGAAGGATCACATACTTCACAAATGAAAAGAACTCAAAATGCAAAAATGTGCATTGAATTCTATGAACATACTGTAGAAAATACTCTAGATGGTAAATAAATTTCCTAGTTGTAAACTCGGTAGAGCATGGAACGCTGCTCTGTTGATTTTATGACATTGACACTGTAATTTCCTTCATCAACAGTAAACACTACTTTATTTAAATAAACCCAGTGGCGCTTGTGGACAGGATGTGTGTCTCTCGTCTGTTCTACGAGTAGATACTGTAAATGCCTCCCAAACTCTCAGCTTAAAGATTGTCTATTGAAAGTCCCAATACAAGGGCTATCTGCCAGCGGGGGTCATTTTTCCGAGTCCGACTCATTGAACTCTGGTGGAAGAGAAGCATGGTGGTGCTGGGAATTCAAGGTTGAAATGGATATTGACTCAGGGATCTATTAAGGGATTTCACAACTCTCTGCAGACTTATGCTGGTTTGTCCTTAATGAAAAGTGGTCTGGGGGCTGCTCATGGTCCTGTGGGTGTCATGTGTCATTTCAGTACTTGATCTGATTTGTTTGATGGAGCTGTGATTCAGTGTCACGACTAATTAGGCAGGCAGACAGAATAAGACTTATATGCCAGACTCAGAGCACGGTTGGTATAGACAGAGTTTATTAATAATAATAATAATATTATTACTGGTAACCAGGGCAGAGGCATAGAGAAGGTTAGGCAAGCTGGCAGGTTGAACACAGGTGAAGGGTGAGGGAGCCGGGCAGACAGAAGATCCCAAGGCAGACAGAATGTCCACGGACAGGCAAAGGTCAGAAGATCAGGAAGTCAGATGAATACAGGAACAAGGCAGGAGCTCACACAGAGCTGAACAAAGGGAAAACTCACACAGCACAAACAGACGGCTTGGACGCAGATTCACACTCAAACTCAGACTCAACGAACAGGACAGAGGGACTCACTGCTGCTTAAAAATACTAGGAGCCTAATCAGGTAGATGAGACACAGGTGGGAATGCCCAGGGAGGAGAGGGGCAGGTGTGTGGAATGAGCACAGGAGGGAGGGGCAGACAGGACTCTCTGAAACACAGAGGAAAAGGTGTGAGCAGCAGCAGTGAATCAAAACACCAACATACTGTTAAAAACATTCACACAGGACCTGCAGCACCACCAGCTCCCACACTCAGGAAATGCTCAGCAAATTTGAAACATAATGAAACAATGGAGATTTTATAATTTTGCTGTGGTCAGCATTATCCTGTAGGGCCATTTGGAGTCATTTTTGTGCTTTTACCTGCCGTCTTTTCACACAGGAAGCTGATTCAGTTGTTTTTAATATTTATTGTACAAAGAAAGGCCATTTCATATATCACTGTTTCACAACTGGTGTCGCCTTGTGACCCACACGCTCCGCTGGCCATCAGGAGGAGACACACTGTTATCAGACTCAAAGGTAGATGTGTTTAAGAATCAAGTAGGTGTGAATATATTTAATTTTACTATGCACATAATTTCATCAGCATACAAAATTACGATGAACGGTTATCTAAACAATGATCGAAAGAATTTTTAATAAAATCAGTCAAATTAATTAAAAAATAACAATGTAATCAAGAAAATACACAAAATTGTGGTTTAAAACAGTTGTAAAAACATTAATATAATCAAGTCAAAGAACAAAAATGAAAATGAATAGAGAATTTAACCCCACAAACATAATAAAAAATAATCCAGACAATGAAACAAATCTAAACAAAAAAACAGAGATCCACAAAATAATTTTTTTTAAATTAAGTAAATACCGAGATAAACTATGTTGAACAAAATAATACATAAAATGAAAGAGTTTTTTTTTTTTTAAACATCAAGAAAATTACTGTATCTGGACAAAATAATGTCCATAGATCCATCCATCTTCTACCCCTTATCTGTGGGGTCGGGTCGCAGGGGCAGCAGCTTGAGCAGGGAAGCCCAGACCTCCCGGCTACATCATCCAGCTCTTCTGGGGGGACCCCAAGGTGATTCCAGGCCAGCCGAGAACTTATCCCCCACCTACAACGTATTCTGGGCCTACAAAATAATGTAGACGATGAAAACATAAAATGAAAATTGAACAAAAATGAAGAAAAAAAATTAAACAAGACATGAAAAGATCCAAAACAAACAAAACAATTCACAGAATAATGAAGAAAATGGAAAAAATAATGAAATCGACAAAAAAAAATCAAATTTAAAAAAAAATCTGAATTTATCAAAGTAAGACAGAAAATGATCAAAAATGAACAAAATAATTTGCAAATAACACACAAAATGAACACAATATTCAAGAAAATGAACAAAGTTAAATGAAATCCTAAACCAAATGAATGAAGAGAATAAACACAGCCAGTCTGTACATGACCCACAATGCCTTTGAGGTCTGGTATGAGTCATGTACTTAGTATGACAGTTACCACATAAACCCCGTCCTGTTCCCTCGTCATGGTCACTGTCTCCTCACAGAGTAGTTTACACGCCGTCCACGTGCACTCATACGGTCCCTACAGTGTGTCCCCAAGGCTTTTCCTGAAACGGGAAACTGTGAGACCTGCATGAGGATGATGATGATGAGGATCCTCCTTCCAGGCCGACAAAGAAAAACACAAACTGATTTATTAAACACTGTTTCAAATAGCAGTGAAAGCAGTCAAATGGAAAAGAAAAATTTTGTTTTATTCTTTTGCTTGATTAATTTCTTGATTTTTAAAAAAATATATTCTCAATAATGTGTTCACTGTTGTTTATTTTGCTTCATATTTTGTTGACTATTAAATTTTTCTTGATTTTTTTTTTCATTTTGCTTTGTGCTGTGATGATTTCCTTGTTTTATTTTAATTTTAATATGATTTTGTAAATGGCCATGGACATGACCTTGACCTTTTTCCTTGAAGGTCCCAGCATAATTGAAATCAGCATAGTTAGTAACCCAGTGGTATATGATATGTTCAATGCACGGTACACAGCTAGGAGTGTTTGTAGGTCAAAGTGCAATCATTGTATGTCAGATCCCACTGATATTCAAAGGTCAAAGTCAAGGTCAAGGTGAGAGATGTTCTGGAGTCCAATCTATCGCATATTAAAATTTGGTGCCTCTACCTATTGGTCAAATTGGTTTTTATTATTTAATAATGCAGTGCCCTAATTAATATGTAAATTAGGTGGTGTTACCATAGTAACCCTTCCCTGTAACCTGACCATCCATGTGGCAAGTTTGGTTAGTTTGGAGATACCAAGCTGAATGTTCGAATGGACACACATATGAATGAAAGGGGCTCCCAACTCACATTTTATGCCAAACAAAAGACACAATTAATGTCAAACACAGTGAATGCCTCAAAATTAGGTGAGTGAATTTAAAAGCCAGTGAAAAAAAAACCCTGTGCTCACAGTTTGAATCCAACACTGAGTCAACATTAAACTTTGATACACCCATTACACTGAATAATGGCTAGTGACATCTCTTTTGCACAAATGAATTATAAGTAGCACTAGCACAGTGTTAATGTCTGCAAGAGGGGAGGATGCATGTTGCACTGATCATCATGCGTGGTATACAAATGCAACAATTGTTTTTGCTCCCATTTTTCATGAATTGAATTGAAAGATGCAGGATTACCTAAATGAAGCCTTTCAATTTGGTTCATAAATGTGTTTAAATCTGTATTAGTAGACACTTCACCGCTATTCACATAATGTATTTAATCCATCTGGCAGGTGAGATACTGTATATGCTTCGGGTTGTGCATATGATTAATCTCACTCTTTTTTTATTAGAATGATAAAAATTGAAGGTAGAGATAGAGGGAGGGAAAGAGAGAGAGAGAGAGAGAGAGAGAGAGAGAGTGAAAGAGAGAGTGACTGAGACAGCCAGAAAAAAAGAAAATAATCCAGCAATGTACAAAATAATCACAAGAAATAAAATAAAAAAATAAGCAAAAACAACAAAAATGAATCAAATAATTGAGAAAATGAATAAATAGTGAACAAAGGCATCCAGCAATCAAATTTTCTCACTACTTTAAAGCCTAAACACAGAAAAAACATGAATTTTGGTTTAGAACAAATGTAAATTTTTACCAAAATCGACACTAATGAGTATAAATCAAGTATATCAGGGATTTATTTAATTTTTTCCATCACACCTTGATTGACCATGTATTCTTTACTCCATTTTACAGCTGTTACTAGAGCGCCACCCTCTGGTCGGCCTGCTGATCATCCCCACAGGCGCTGACTGGAGCTCTGGTTCTCCACTCGTGCTGCCTTGTGCCCCAAATTCTCCAGTAGCAAATATATATATATAGTTTTTGTTTTTTACAAGCTGTTGATCATATACACATATTTTCATCATTACTCTTGAATTCAGAACAGAAATGAATGAAAATGAACAAAAATGTTAAAAAATAAATAAAATAAATAAAAATAAACAATAAAATAATCACCCGTTTAACAACAGGAACAGCAACAAAACAGCCACAAAATAATCAAAAAAATAATCAAGAATGAAGAAGATAAGTGACAAAATTTACAAAAAATCAAGAAAATGATCAAAATGAAGAAAATAATCAAGAAAATAATCAAAAAATAAAGAATGTAGGCAACAAAATGGACAGAACAAGCAAGAAAATGATCAAAAATGAAGAAAGTGAGCTAGAAATTAACAAAATAAACAAGAAAATGATCAAAAACAAAGAAAAGAAGCATTGAAATAAACAAAATAAACAAAAAAATGATCAAGACTGAAGAAAAAAGCAATAAAATCAACAAAATAATGAAAAAAATGATCAAAAATTGAGAAAATAACTGACAAAGTCAACAAAATAATGGAGAAAAAATAAGCAGCAGTATAAACAAGAAAATTATAAAAATTGCAAAAATCAGCGACTAGATGAACAAAGAAAATCCCACAAAATCAAGACTAAAAAAAAAGACAAAATAATCCAGTGAAGGGAACAAAAACCAAATAAAAAAAATCCACATGATAAACAGAAGCGATGTCCAAGGATGACCTACAGTAGTTAAAAAAAACAGGACTAAAAAACTCATTCAATGCCACAAACATTGAGTGATTCATCAAGTCAAAGGGGTTTTAGAGTTTGTGCATGACTGTTATTATTTTAAAAAGCCAAATATGTTGTGTTTCACGTTTTCATCAGAAGGTGAGAACCGCGCATCACATACATCAGATTACACTTAATGAGCATTTATGTAAGACATTAATGCAGTATTCAGAGACACAGCATGTCATACTGCTTGTAATTCAACAAATGGTTTATATATTTTTATATATACCATAACAAAAACAGACATGTACTTCTCCAGGGAGCTAAAAGTTGCTTAATTGCCTGCAACTAAAATGTAAAATATAATGTGTAAATGAACTCACCACAAATTTTTCGGGCTTATTATTTTCCTTGATTCTAGTTTAATTTCTTTTTTATACCTTTCAAATGCTGGAGCAGACAAGTTATATTTACGAAAATAAACCATGAACCACAATGAGCAGTAAATGTTCTTGTTTTTTTATGATTTAACTGGGATTATTATTCAAGAACAACACTTATATAATAAAAGTCGCTTTTTTCCATTACGCATTTTCATGTTTTCTTTTTTGTAGACCATGCATTAAGATATCAGCCAGTACTATTAAATTCTACAGTACCTTTATTATGCAGCAGTAATGTTAGTATGACTATGACATTAATCTGACTTTCAGCTTCACTATTTTCTCATATTAAAACTGATCAAAGCTCTTTAAAACCTTTATAAAACTCAGCAGGGCTGAGGTGTAAAACTACCTGGCTACTTCCCATGGGGGATTTAGATTCTGAATTTTTATTTTTCATTTTATGAGCAACTTTTACAGCCTTACAGACAGAGCACAGGGGATGCAATAAAAAAAAAAAAACTAAGGCAAAATCTTGCTGCTAAAGGACATTTTATGCCCCCAATATCATAGTACACAGGATTTATTTGAACATTTTTTGTTTCCTAGAAATTCTTAATGCACCAGAAAAGAAAAGAAGCAACTGAATGAACAAAATAAACAAGTAAATGATACAAAAAAGTAAGAAAATCAGTGACAAAATGAACAAAATAATCAAGAAAATGATCAAAAATAAAGTAAATGAGCATCAACATGAACAAAACAAGAAAATGATCAAACACTAAGAAAATAAGTGATGAAATGAACAAAAAAATAGAAAATGATTAAAAAATAAGCAACAAAATGAACAACATAATAAAAAATTATGAAAGTCAAAACTAATCAACAAAATAAACAAGAAAATGATTCCTAATTGAGAAAATAAGTGACAAAATGAACAAAATAATAAAAAAATATCAATAATCATGAAAATAACAAAATGAACAAAATAATCAAGAAAACACACCAAAAACAACAGAAATAAACCAAAAATTAAAAAACATACCAAAAAATCAAGGAATTGGCAAAACACAAAAAAAAATGAACAAAAACGGAATATAATAATCCCAGTAATAAACAGAATGCAAATGATGAACAAAACAGGAAACAAAATGAACAAAACTGAACAAAAAGAACACAATAATAATAAAATATATACAACGTGAACAAAAATGAAGAAAATGATCAAGGAAATAAGCAAACAATGAACAAGAATAATTCATTAATGAATAACATGTCATTATTTATGTAAAGCTGGATCCTATAACTATGAAGTGTTTTTTTGGGGCTACACATGCATATATTACTGATAGTGAACCCTCTGCCCCTGAAATCTACACCAAGGTACAAAGTAAAAATTCTCAAATGCAAACATTTTCAAACTAACTCCCTTTACTTGACTTTGTGTGTCCTGTAATCATTTTCAGTGAACCTGATGACTTTATCTCTCAAACACCTGATCGTCTGGAGTCTCATGACTCTCAAGAAATGAAATGCATATCCCAGCCTGCAGTGTTGGTGTTCAAAGACTTCCATACACGTGTGAAATGTTATACTGGCACATCAAGAAAAGCAACATTTACTGGATGAACTACTCAGGGTCTCCAACTACTCAGCAACACAGCATTTCCCAGCTTCTTTCTGGGAACTAAGATTAGACACATGTTGTTAGCACGTCTGTAATAAAATCTGTGGAGCATGCCTCATGATTCAGTTCAAAAGACCGTTATTATTTAATACAGATCAAAGAAACTGCTTTTAATGCTTCTATTACCGAGTGATGGAGAAATACTATTGCTGTGATTATGCATGATCACTGCAGTTACAAAAAATTAGAATAGGTATTCTGAAGAAATTAAGATAAATATATTTTTATCACCCAAATCAAACTCAGAGCACAAAAGAAGTTTAAAAATGAGCAAGAATTTACAAAATGTTCAACAAAATCAACCACCACAAAGTAAACAAAACAACCCATACAGTAAAATATATAACAAAAATATTGACTAACATGAGTCAAAACTGAAAAAAGATGATTGAGTTTAAATATTAAAATTTTAAAAAGTACTAAAGATTAGAATATAGGAAAGAAAGTTAACCAAGAGAGAGCAAAGCAATGCAGTCAATGAAGAAACATTGCAAAAGAGTTATGGTCAGGTTATAAATGCACAGCACTGGCAATTCAGTAGATGGCACAAGGTAAAGCCTCTGAGGACCATCCAAGGGGTCATCCAAAACGGCATCCTCCTATCTCTAACCCTTACAATAAATAAAAAAAGAAAATTAGCAAGATAACCACAAAACTAAGCAGCCCAGTCAAAAAGAAGAAAAACTATTTTACAAAATAATCAAAACAATGAAGAAATTCCGTAACCCTAAGTTATGTCAGGGGTAGGGTTAGGCTGAATCCTAACCTTAAAAAACTGTAGAATACATTGTTCTTTATTATCTTTGCAATTTAAGGCCAATAAGACACCATTTAGGTTAATTTTTCCCTCGTTTCAGGTGTATCGATAGGTTATAGACTGTATATGTCAATGTTGAGTTATGCTGTTGCTATTTTTAAACCACTTCAGTTTTTTAATGATAGCAATAATCACATATGTTGTCCTCTGGGGTCAACAATGACCCAATCTGGTTTGATTCTTTATAAAGCATAAAGTACCATCCCAATTCCAAAAAAGGCAGGATGTAAAAAAAAAAAGATCTCATAAACCCATATTTTATTCAAACCCATATTTGAATACACAAACAACATCTCAGATGTTGGAACAGACATTTTTTCCATTTCATCTAAAATAGTAGCTAATTTTGAGTTTGATGGCAGAAACACAAACTCAAAAAAGTTGGAACAGTAACAGTAAAAGGCTGTAAAAGTAATTGGCACAAATGGAAAACAATTGGAGGAGCACTTTTGAGAGGCAGAGCCTCTCAGATGTGAAGATGGACAGAGATGCACCAATCTCAAATGAACTCCATCTACAAACTGTGGAACAATTGCAGAAAAATTTTCCTCATGGAAAATTGCAAAGACTTTTAAGACCCAGATACTCCTGATACTCTTAAGAGTATAGGGAGGAAGGTCGAAGGTCAAAACTGGATTCTTGATCTTTGGGCCCTCAGGTGGCACTGCACTAAAAAGAGACACGATTCTCTACTGGAAAAACTGCATGAGCTCAGGGGCACTTCCACAAACATGATCCAGAAACGACACCTTCTTCTCTGGACCAAAGCTCATTTAAAATAGTCTGTGGCATTCGTCTAAACAGTTTTCCATTTTGCCTCAGACTATTACTTACTGTACATACTCTTCTTCCTTCTTTGCAGAAGGCAGTGTGGGGTCCTCTGTAGAGGAAGAAGTACCGTCTGGTTGGAGCACCTTAGTGACTCACCTGGTAGCACCCACCCACATGGCTAATCGCAAAGGTCCAGGTGTGAATCTGACCTGCAGCCCTTGACAGCACCACTCCCCACTCTATTCATACTGAATCTATCCAATAAAGGCAAAAATGTCCAAAAATAAAAGTTTAAAAGAAAACTAGCATGTGGTCTGTGTGTTGGATCTATCACTTCATTGTTGTATGATAATTTTCTTCCTCTTTTGACCCTAAATCCTCCTGATCAGTTGGTTTTTTTCCTCCTCATTATAGTCAGCATTATCCTCATGGTCAATCTTTTGCACAACATGTTTAAAAATGAGCTCATAAGCCTCCTGTGCAGTATACGTAGAGCGTCTGCCTCCTCATTGTGTTGTCTGTCTCACACTAAAATGTGAAATGCCCCCCAACACCTGTGAGAAAATATCTGTTATTTTGGGTTTTGTTGTTGTCATAGCCACTGTTTAACCCCACATATCAAACATCCAAGATCAAAGAAGTTTTGGAAAGCAGTGTGGTGTAACAGTTTACTTCACTGCACCATCTGGGGATCCCAGAGGACAACAGAAGTTATTGAATTCAATTAAACACCCAGAATTCAATTAAATTACTTCAAATTTATTTTAATCACGAGGAGCATAGTATTGAACAACTTCCTTTATTGTTAAGTTATTTTTTAAATGTGTTCATCATCATGTTTCATCTTATAAATGTTACCTTAGACATGCTACAAATCTAAATTCCTCCAATCGATGGACAGCATACTGTAGAATTGTTTCTGACTTTGACATGTAGTGTTTGCATGGAGCAGTGCTACCTGCACATGTGTTTATTGTGTCTTTGCTTGCCATTAAATGAAAATCTGTTCAATCAGATGCACACACAGTCCAAAAGAAGAAAAAAATGACCTCATATATTGTCCTTCATATCCCCGGGAATGATCATATCTTGCTAATTTAAGGTTTTCCTCTTTTTTTTTTATTTCTGAAGAGGTTCATTTAGAGATAGCTTTTGTCACATTATCTTATATAACATCACCTTTGAATACAACAACGGGTGTAGTATTTTAGATCCTATCCGCCTGCGTGTTTCACATGAAAAAGTGCACTCATCTCTTAATGAGGCACATTATTCAGCTTTGATCTCAATTCCACAGCAGCCGATAAATATTCAGTGCAACATTTGTGCATTTACAGGTAGAGAAGTGCTTTCTCAGAAACAGGATCATGAGGGTCGGTCCATTCAGAAGCCCATTTCAGCTGACACATACCATTTTTATCTTGCAGACTACAAGATTTCAACTCAGAATACTATGTTTCATGAGTACTTACTTCCCATGCAGTAGTTTCTAATGCTCCCAGCTGTTCAACATCTGCAGATGGGAGTTTCCTGCCCAGAGTTAAAAGGTCTGTCGATGCATGAGCACATTTCCCATGCCTGCATGTTCAGTCTGATCCTATTTTTTATATGCTCTGTGCTCTATCTCACTCTCTTTTTCTCCAAGGCCTGTAATCTGACTCTGGAATGAGTAGAAATCTACACACAGATCTTGTAGCACACAATCCAGAGTGCCACTAGGCACTCTGCCTAATAGTTTTGACAGAAAATGAACAGCAGCTCCTCAAGCTAGGGTGGCATTTCCTCTTGTGACTTCTTCACATTGATAAGAGTCATCCCTAGAGACACAAAGAGCAAAGGGTGAAGGGGGGGGGCACCTGTATAATTGGTGGTAGCCTATCACATGAGTGTGTAACGCGACTTGCCAGAACCAATTTATCAGAGTTTATCTTTTAAGACTGGCCAGAGCTGGGAGGTGGTGGTAGTGGGGGATGATTCCCTTTCTCATCTGCCTTTGCCCCCCACGGAGCCATAAAACTGCTGGATGTCTGCACCAAAAGTAGACAAAGTCACGGCAGAAAGGACCCAGGACACTTGTAGTCACAGAGTGGTGAGACCTGTATTCTGGAAGAAGCAGAAATAATAATAGGAGGTGGAAACCCCAGGGAAGAGGATAGGAAGAAAGAAGGAATCACTTTTGGCTGCAGCATCAAAGGCGGCAGATGTGGGGCTGCTCCTTCAGGGGAACCCCATTTGGTTTCCAGTGTAAGCACTGAATTCAGAATAATGGACCATTTAGTCTCCCGCTGTACCGTTTAGTCCCCAGGCTATCCCGCATATACATTTCTGTGTGCTATGACCATACTGTCACGGTTCCCCATAAATAACCAGCATTCATCTACTGTGTGATTAATCTCACCATCTGCACCATGGTGGTTGCACAGGTGCCTGTGGGCTGCTTTTTCTTTACAGCCAGGTGTAACGGCGTGCAGATTGAGAGACCCCAGAGGTTAGACAGTGGAACATTAGAGCAGAGCGGCAATTGTTCACTTCCAAAATATGTCAAAATGATAGATGAATTCAGTTCTAAAAGCTTGTTTTTGTATGTTTGAGGAATACAGGTTCAGGTATAAACAGGCCTGTGATTAGTGCTACAGTAGTAGTTTGAAATCACCACGGTTTAACTGGAAACCAGTGGACAAGTGTTAGTCTGCTTGGACTCAACCGCACAGCAGCATCCTGAAGAAAACACAGAGCAGTATGTAAATTCTGTCTTCCTGATACAGCTGAGCCCATGTCAAACTTTTATCAGCACTGAGGGATGATAGAGAAAAATGATGTGACTTTAACAAAGTCTCCTCCTCAAGAAACCCTGCCATTTTCCAGGCCATTGGAAATAAGAATGTACACCTAACCGACTTAGCTTGTTAAATAAAGTTCAAATAAAAAAAATATAATGAAGCTATCTAGCTAACATTAGTAATCTGTCTCTGTACTAAATCTCTTCAGGCCTTAACAAAACAGATTTTATGTTCCTGTCAGATCAATCAGCACGTGGTGACAGATTGTTCCCACACATTCTGATGGTGATTAAGAGTAATAAGACAGACAGGCCACAGTGCCCTTACTCTGCATCTGGTCTGATCTTGACTCAGTCTCACCTTACTTTGGTTTTGATTTGAACGTACAGTCTCAGCCCCTCAAACTCTTGCACACTCAGATCTTATGCATGACATGTCCAAAAATTGTACAATTCAATCTTAAAGCCATTCATTGCATAACAGCATGATTTATCAACCTGTTTCCAAAAAAGTTGGTTTGCTCTGTAAAGAAGAGAAATAGAATGTCATAATACGCAAACAGTGCATATTTATTTGGAAATAACACAAAAATACATTATAAATGAATAAACTGAAAAAAATGTCTTTTGAAAAATACATGTTCAATTGAATTTATAAAGTCAGTATCTATGACGGTATAGAGATGCATTAGTGGATGAGACACGGATAACCTGCACATTTTTGAAGGCAGTTTTAGTGGTGAACAGTACATACAGCTTATAGAGCAACTTATTTCAAGACAACAGTGCCAAACTACATTCTGCATGTATGGCAACAGCATGGCTACTCAGTAACAAAGTCCAGGTACTAATCTGACCTGCCTGCAGTCCTGACTTGTCACCCTTTAAAATGTTTGGTGCAGTATGAAATGTAAAATCCAATCAACGAGACTCCGAGTTGTTGAGGACCTGAAATTCTACATCAAACCAGAAAAAGGAAACCATTCCACTTCCCAGATTACCATAATTGGTCTTTCACAGAGTCTTACAGTGTTGCCAAAAGATTATATGATGCAACAGAGTGGTAAACATGGCTGTGTCCCGGCTGTTTTGAAACATGTTCCTGGCATCTAATTCAAAAGGGGCATCAATTTTAGAAACAATCAAATTTCTCAATTTCAATGTTTGGTATGTTGTCTTTGTGCTATTTTCAATTAAATATAATCTTTCAGTGTTTGCAATTGATCACATCCTGCTTTTCACATTTCACACAATGATCCACCTTTTTTAAAGACAACGTGGTAAGGTAATGCATACCACTTGATGCATTTGTGCTTTGTTGTCTTGGATTTTTATATCTGCACTTACGCTCTGCAGTTTTTTCAGCCATAATGAATACCTTGGAGTGTTTCTGGTCTTTTTACACCATCTACTATAAGAAAAGTCTTAAAAATCAAGGAGCAGCATGGCTAATATAGATGTGCATACCACTCCAGCAAGCAGGCTGATATCAAAGTATTTTAACTTCCTGAAGAAAGTCTTTTTCACCCTCATATCAGCAGTACTTTGTCATAGGCCTGTTTTTCTGTATTTGTGGGATCACAACATCATGATGCCACCAACACTTTAAGGTCTCCAACTTCTGCATTCCAAAACAATGTAATTAATCTCTGGGGTGAAAATATGAGGTAGTTTATGGTCATGGCTCAGCAAATGACTGTAATGTCCCTGTGAGTCATGGAAACCAGTATATGTGTGGGTGTGTGTGCCATCAAGTCACTACTAGCCTGTCTGTAATCCCAGGTCATTCAGGTCTGCTGAAACACTGAGCCACAGAATGTAAACACAGCCTTATTAACACTGTCAGTAATCTTCCTCTGTAAACTGACTGGAGCTTCTGAGTCAAATGTGCACTGAGCTGTAGCAGGAAAATTCAAGCTAGAAAGTAGAATTTTGTTTCAATTTGACTGGGTTCATTTTAATTGGTACCAACCCATGCCACTTTGCAAGACATTAGAAAACATTAGAAAAATCATATAATAAGTGGACAATGTGTTTATGTGGAATATAATCAGTGTAAGGACAGTGGAGTTTCCTTGGAGTTGGACCAGAGGTTTATTTCTGCAGATTAATTGAGAAGACATGCACTTCTATGAACTTAATCATACCCAAGCTCAGCTCTTTCCCACAATCATAGTCACTCTGTAGTCACTGAAAAATCTCAACAATTGCATTTGCACAGACCATTAAATGCTGTCTGAGGTGAAAATTGGCCATTTCTGAGGCTAGTGATTCTGATGAAATTCTCCTCTGCAGCAGAGGTAGTTCTGGGTCTTCCTTTCCTGGGACGGTCCTCATGAGAGACAGTTTCATCAGAGCATTTGTTGATTTTAGCGACTGCATTTGTTGACACATTCAAAGTTCTTGAGATTTTTCAGATTGACTGACATTCATTAATTCAAGACTTCTTTTCTCTACACATACAGATGTGGATAAAATTGTTGCCACCCTCTGT
>JAQQAE010009218.1:0-14735 GCA_029823295.1 Pseudamia nigra
GGTGGGGCAGAGACAATGGGCAGGGAAGAGACAGTTGGAAAACAAGCAGGACTCCGGCCCTCGTTGCCCACCCCTGCTTTTGACTATGCCTTCCTGTGGGCCCACCACCTGCAGGAAGGGTTGTAAGGGCCTGGTGCTGTGTGGTTTGCGTAGCAGCTGAAGGCGGGGGGCCTGGGTGGTCCAATCCCCAGTTGCCAAAACTAGCTGCAACTGGGAGGAGGCCCTGGGGCATACCCAGGACATACTGGAGGGACTATGTCTCTTGGCTGGCCTGGGAACACCGAGGGAACCCCTCAGAGGAGGTGGTTGGAAAGAGGGAAGTCTGGGCTTCTCTGCTTAGGCTGCTGCCTCCACGACCCTGACCAGGATAAGTAGAAGATGATGGATATATGGATGGATGACACACCTGTGAATTGAAAAGCCAGGTGGTGAATCTGATGAGAGAATGCCATGAGTGGGCAAAGTTGTCATCAAAGCTAAATGTGGAAAGTTTGGACAGTCTAAAAAAGAAAAATAACAAAAGGAAACTCAAACTTTTGACTTGTAGTGTACATTTTATTAATACTATGGGGTTCACATGCCTCTGAAATCTCCACCTCTGCCATGTTGTGTCTTATTTGCTGTATCTTCTTTAATGACAGTCAGAGTGACCTTCTTCCACAGTGTGTTTTTTCTGTTTTGTGTAGTATATGACAGAGCAAAGCATATATGTGTGTGTTTGCTCTGGGCTTTGTCTTTAATCCTGTTGTTGGTTGACAGCAGTGTGGTTTTTCTAATCGGACTCTTTCTAATCTGACTGTGGCCTTGTAGTTTCAGTGTGTTTGCTAATTAATGTTGTGGTATTTACATTCCCCAGAGCAACACCGCTTTTGTCTTGTTTTTAGGTGATGAAATGGAATGTCATTCACTCCCTACTCTATTAGCGGCTTGAGCAGCTTAGTTGGTTAATTAATGAATTTAGAGGTCATATAGTCCTAAACCTAAAGACAGGACCAACAATTGACCATGGGCTGATTTATTCACTCTTTTTAGTTTGTTTGTTTATTTTAGATTAGTTTGTTAATTGCTAATGTTAATGTTAACTTGGTAAATTATTGTGTTCAGTTTTTTTGCTGTTTTATTTAATTGTAATGTTTAGTTTAACTGGTAACTTAATCGTTCAGTTTCTTGCTTATTTCATTAGTGTTTGGATTAAAGTATGCTGTTCACTTGTTTTATTATCTTGTGTATTTTGTCTTAATTGTATTGGTTTGTGTGTGTATGTGTGTGACTAATGTAGTTTTTATTCATATTACTAATGTGTTACTTGTCGATTTTCTTGATTCTTTCGTTTGTTTGTGATCGTTGTATTCATGTGTCCATATTTCCATTCCCCACTTTGAGCCTACACAGGACGGTTTATAAGGGCGTAGTGCTATGTGGCTGGGGTTGCAGCTGAAAGTTGGGGATGACCCCCAATTGTCGAAACTAGCTCTACATACATGGACTGTCACCTCACTGGTGGGAAGGAGCTGGAGCTGCTGCAGGAGGTTGAGAGATCCAGGCTGGATGTAGTCAAACACTTCCATGTGTGGTTTGGGCTCTGGAAGCAACGTCCTTGAGAGGGGCTGGACATCCACTCTGAAGATGCCCAAGGTGAGACACGGTGGACAGGTGTGGGCTTGCTCTTAGCTTCTTGACTTGCCACCTGTATGCTGGAGTTTTCCCCAGTAGACGAGGTGGCTGCTTCCCTGCACATCGGGGTCGGGGATTTGGCTGTGACTGTGGTCTGCGCCTGTACGGCAGTTCAGATTACCTGACTTCTTGGAGGATACTATGGTAATTTGTAATGATATTTTCTAAGTTTGGCTCCAAGGGAGATGCCACATGTCTCTTCTGGCTCTTGAGCTGGAAATGTTTGGAACCACTGGCTTGTGAGGAAACTGGTTTACTTTTAGTTGATGGAGCCACTTTGATTAGAAAAGCTTCCAGGACATTTCTTGACTTTCTCACAGTCTGAGTCTGTTTAACCTACCATTGACAAACAGACACCTCAGCAGTCATCCCTCAGGAGTCTTCTATTTCAAACACTAATGAACTTCAATGAATAGTGAAGCATGTAGCATGCAATTTAATAGCAAATTCAGTCCAAATCGGTATTGCTCAGCAAATAAAGCCTGTGCATCCTTCAAGGAGGTGTGGAAATCTGTGCCTAATTTTCTGCCCAGTCACCATCATCCCTGCCTTACACACCCCTCGTCAGCTGCTCTTTAAATCTGATCCGTATTCATTTACTCTGCATGCTGCTGCTCACGCAGCCATCGCTTGGCCAGAAATCTGAAAAAATATTCTCCATATCCACCTCCCTGATTAAAATTAGCTAAAAGAATAAGTAATATAAACCCCAAAGAATATTTCTTGTGTAGTCTAGTTTTGTCATATGAAATCAGGACACAGGGCTCTGCTATGGGGATTTGGAGTCTCAAAGGCCATTTGTGTCACGCTTGCACAGATCAGATCAGAGTCACCGGCATAATAAAATGCATATAATTTCTTACAAACATGTTTAAATCAGACAAGATCATCCTGACCAAACTGTTCATTGATGACTTGGTTAATCTGTGATAATTTTCCTCATGATTTGTTCATGTTTCATTTGCTATTTGGTGAATGTATGCTCATTTTTGCTATTTTCTTCAGTCCTTTGTGTATTTTTTGCCCATTTGTTTTATTTATCCAGCCATCATCTTCTGCTTATCCTGGTCAGGGCCATAGGGGTAGCAGCCGAAGCAGAGAAGCACAGACAGCCCTCTCCCCAACCACCTCCTCCAGCTCCTCTGGGGGGTCCTCCAGGTGTTCTAAGATCAGCTGGGAGACATAGTCCCTCCAGCATGTCCTGGCCCCTGCTTTCAGCTGCCACCCAAACCACACAGTACCGGACTCTTATGACCTGCAGCTGGTGGACCCACAGGAAATTCTTCATCATAAGTGTATTCTGAATCACTCTCAGTCTGACCTGTCACCTAGAACCAATTTGCCTTGGGAGACCCTGCAGAGTTGCCCCCAACAACATAGCTCCTAGGGTCACTCAGGCAGGCAAACCCCTGTATCACTTTAAGGTGGTGATTCAAGGTGGGGTGTTTTATTTATTTTTATTTTAATAATATTGTTAGTTTTTGATTAGTGTATGAAGTGCCTAATTAGTGTGTTCATTGTTTCCAGTTCATTATTTTCCTCATATTCCTGATGAGTTTGTTCTTCACTTCTTATTTTATTTCAAGTTTTGTTGAAGTTCAAACTATTTTGTTATGTGTTTAAAAAAAATCATGATTTTGTCCTTTTCATTGTTTTATTAGTCAAACTCCAAATGAAGTGTGTTTTTATGTTTAAAAATGTCAAATGTTTTAGCAGTTTATAATATTTTTGGATCCTGATGAGATGCCACATTTTGGATTTTAAGCTGTAAAAGTTCAGAAACCACTGGCCTATAAAACAATGGAACCAGGACTTTGAAACAATCTGAGCAGAAATTGTTCCTGCACATATCCTGTTCAAATGAAAATTCACAAAAAGCCTTCTCAATATTCTCACTTGTGCCATTATCACCCTGCAGTGTTCCATTTTAAACATCCATGAACACGTTGTTGCAAAAGCACACAAGTGTCACAACTCTCATCACAAATTCAAAAGCAAATTCCACTCACAACGGAGTGTGCTTTTATTGTTGCCGCAGCGACATCCTGCTGTGCCCTCTAACTACACTTTATTACCTGTGAAATGAAAGAATTAATCGTGTGGTGATGAGAGGTGTGGCGTAAAAATCGCGCGGACGTTTCATCATGGCCGGAAAGCACGGTAGGTGAAATTCAGGATTGTCGAAAGCCCCACACCACTCTCACAAAAAACCCCATCTTTTTAGTCACTATCCCACTGTGAAGCGATTAAAACAAGGCTCTTTCTACTTTGTCGCACAGCCAGTGGGATACTAATTGAGGTGGCTGACTGGTGCTACTGGTAAAACACAGGAACAAAACAATGCTAAAGCAAGCTTTGTTGGTTTTTTGTGTTTTCTTTTCTCTTTATACCATGGCTACAGGGAAATAACTTTATAACTTTATTGTTTTCAGGGCTAGTGCAAACAGGAGGAAAGCAGAACGCCACAGGGATAAAGCTGCTGCTGCTGCTTTCCTCCCAAGCATTAGCATTAAAAGCAAAAAGGGAAAAAATGCAGAGAAAGCATCTATTGAAACAGAGACAGTCACAGTGTGGGGAAATGTTTGTGTGTGTGTCTGGGGACTGTGGGCAACCTCTGCAAAGCATACTGTGTCCACACTTAAGAAAGCTTGTGCATTAAATAAGATGCAGCACAATGGTAGGATGGACTTGGAATTTCTACTGCAGCAAACCTGTAAACAGTATGGACAGCAGGTGGATACATGGAGAGAGGCTGCTCTACAAGAAACGAGCTGCTCTATATGAGGTTAGTTGTCCTACAGGCGAGGAGCTGTCCATGGTTCTGTCACTGCAGCTAAAGAGCTTGGCTCCCATCCCCAAACCAGGAGTGGGCAACTGTCTCTGCCCAGCCTCACAGTTGTCAATCTAGTATGTCTGATCTTTTTACCTGTGCCAAATGTTGAAGGAATCTGAAAGGCAGGGACTCTACTCAGTCATCTTGTGGTTATAGAAGCTATAGTTACTAGCTCCATAGTACCTAAGGCTACTACTGCTTTCAGCTCTGCAAGAGAGTGCATGAGCGCTCACACCTATGAGGTTATAAGGTGTGTGAACTGGCAGACATTTGAGTACAAACATGTTGTTTGCACCAGGCTGTAAATATGTTTATTTCAGCTAAGGTTGATCATTTTATCATGTGCTCTATGAAGACTGACTCGCCCCAGGGGACACATGACTCCGGTGTTTGACACGAACATCAGTCTCCTGGTTCAGCCACTGAGGTTGCTACTAGACTGTAACTTCACCAGTGCTCTAAGCCTGATCCCACCTGTTTGAGGATTTTCAAAATTGCCATAAACCTGCTGTGGTTCTGACAGGAGGAGTAGATATGTGAGATAGGAGTTATTCAGGGTCAATGCCAGGTCAGAGGAACTCTGATGTAGAAGCCAACAGTATTTATTGACTATGGAAATTTGTTTTGAAATAGCAAAAGTGCATATATGAACTTTAACTTTCAAGTCTACGTTTGCAGACACAGAAATTTGAGTAATAGTTAACATCTAAAATCTAGTCCAAAACCACCTTGTTCTGGATTTCTGAAAACATGTAATGTAAAAATGGCACATTTTGACTAGGTATGAACATTATCAATAAACTACTGTCATGAACAATATTCAAATATTTTATTAATTCATTTTAATTTCAAACTATTGAATCAGACAAAAAACCAAAGGATAACATGTAAAGTTGCAAACACCTGTTTAGAACATGGTCTGCAGATAAAAAAGTTCAAGTATAAGAGTGAATACAGGAGTTTATTCTTGATTGTATTGCTACTTTTTGTTCATTTAGTGTATTATGTCATTTATCTATGTTCACTGATTTAGTGCTTATAATGAAAACAGAGCAGATATAAGGATTCCAAATGCTTTTGTCTATGCAGTGAAGCATATAGTATTTACTAATGTGTATACATGTTCAACAAGTATTTCTGAAAACAGCCTTTATTATGCTTCTGGATTTAGAATCTGCACATTCTCATGTTCTATGTTGACCATAACAAATGTACGTACATAAGAGAAAAACATGTAACGTACAATGACAAAACAATCCTCTTATCATGAGAAAATACATATAAAAGAGATACTGAGATTTTATTAAACAAACAAAAAAGTATCCATTTAACTTTACAGCGTAAACAATAAAAATGGTTGTGATTGAGTTCTGTCTGCTGCTTTTATGTAGATTTTAGAATATATTTCGAGGTTTGAATATGATGCCTCAATGTCAATGTGCTCCTCTCTTGACCGCAGCACTGTGTGTGTTTGCGCCTACATATGTGTATGCTATAGCCACTCATCTGTACATGTGTGTTTCCGTAGCAGCCACCATCGAGTGGTGGAGCCGCTGATTGCTAATCAGCGTAAAGCTAATGCTAGCCTACAGCCTCACCCTGTCTTTAAAGCTGAGTGGGGCCACTGCTGATTGTAATGGAGTCCAGCTCTCAGCACTCTGTTGGCACAAGTGGACCACAGCTGATCACTGTCATGTTCAATTGCAGGAAGCGGAGAGCTATTTGAAATACCCGTTGATGGAGGTTGTCTGAGTCCTGCTTCGTAAGGCTGCACTTGGAACAAAACAGAAATTATCCTACTTAACTTGTGTAATTCACTGAAATAAGCTTCATTTGAGGGGCTACCACTGGAGCGCTCCATGCCTTGTCAGGCTCTCCAACATCCTTTAAGTTAAAACACATCAAGTTTGAGAACTAGGAGGAAAATAAATGTGTTTAAAAACTGTTAGAATCTCTGAGAGCCAGGGGTCATGACCCCTTGCATTGTTTCTGTGACTTCTCAGAAGAATTCATTTTAGAGGACTCCTCATGAGGGCCACAAGCATTAAATGATCTACATAAATAGTAGTTTGCTTTGAAGGAGACATATCCTGAAAAATCAAGTTTCTGTGCTTTTTAACCTAATAAAACATGTTCCTGGGCCCTAAAATAATGTTGCAGTATCAAAACACTCAGTTCTGAGACAAATAGGAAATAGAGCTTTTCTGATGAGGTCAGCTGACTGTGAGTGAAAAACCAAAGCTTGCCTTTCCCTTGTTTATGATGTCACACTATACTGTCAGCCTGAGCCCTGCGTCCTGCCCACCTGGACCCATCTGCTAACAAAATATGAACACATGGTGTCCCAGCAAACTGCAGCAGCATCTTACCATGTCCTTTCCAACTGTGACTAACGTTAGAGAGCAGTTGTTAAAATGTGCAGATTAGGTCATCGCATTTCACAGGGGGCTACTTCAGTAATTACTCATGGTACAAAGGCAGTTTCACCTGTAAACCTTTGCTACAGTTCAGCATTGTTGGACACAGTAAATAAACTCACTCAGACTCTAATTTATGTTTTATGGTGGAGTCTGCAGAATTTGATGGGCTCTTATAATGTTAAATAGCAGGAGCTGTAGTTTGTTCTATTTGTACTGTACATGTAAATTCAGTAATATTGCTCAAGGCCGACATCGAGCACTAGAACCATAAATTTAAACTATAATATAGTGAATAATGTACTTGTGTTTTCAGCTAATCCATGTCATAAAAGAAGACTGATCCAGTTACTGGGTATAAACTTTTTGCAGATACATATTTACATTTTATCTGCACAGTTCACATCGAAGAGAAGGGGAAAAGTTAATTAGTCCAGAACATTAATGTATATCAACGCAAAATGTCAATTATGATCCGACAGATGGTTGTAACTCCATGTTCACCACTACCACTGACATTAAGGTCGTTGACCCTAATTGTTCTGCGGACCATCTGTTTTTCTTTATATTCATATTTTTATAAATAAAAGTGAGTTAAATACAATTTACTTTTTCCCCAGTGCTCATTTAATTTACAGTACATCTACATTAATTTTCCTATGAAAAAAGGCGTTGGTTCTCATTGTCTTGGTCGACAGGACAGTAGTTTCTGTAACAATGCAAAAATAAATACTATAGAACAGCCTTTATTTTGTGTGTTTTGTATCTAGAAAACAATTTTTCAACAAATTCATCTTTGAGTACTTTTCTGTATTCCTCTTATGGTCGTCCATTTTGCATATTTGTAATGTGCAGAGTACACGTGTACCACTACAATAATTTTTTTTAGATTTTTATAATGCACATTAATATTATGAAATAAGAATAACATTGATTTGTATCATTAGGGCTCACCACAGCAGGATTTCACTTCTGATTTAAATAAGCTGTACTTAAATGAATGTAAAAACTAAATTCATAATTTTTGGCAATCATATTATAAATTCAGAGAATAAAATACATTTAAAATGTTGAAATTGAAAGAGTATTCAACCTAAATTTTTGGGTGTCATACTAGATTATAACTTATGTTGGAAGCTGCATATAAATTATGTCAAATCAAAAATATCAGAATCTATCTCAATACTACATAAGACAAAGGATTTTTTGAATCAACATGCATTGTGCATTTTATATTGCTCAATACATTGGAAAGTTGAGAAAATGCTTGCAAAACCCATGCAAAATCAATTTTTGTTTTACAAAAAAGAGCTGTTGGAATCCTTACAAAATCTTATTATAGGGATCCAACTAATTCTTTGGAAAATTACAGACATTGAAGTTTAATGATTTAGGTGAATATAAGACTTGACAAATAATGGAAGAAAATTGTCCTGTTTGTGTCTGTTTTCTCCAAAATGCTGACTCTTTGCTGGTTTTTGATTACACAGTAACTTTAAATGTCCTGACCTTGGTTGAGCAGTTGTCCCGATGAGGTTTGAGCAGCCAGAGGAGCTTCCCTCCTTTGCTGGAGACTATTCCACCGAACCTCCCAGCTTGTTGTGCTTCCTTCCCAGTTGGAAACACCGCAGGTGATGGGGTAAACGGGGAAGTGTGGCGGTTCAGTTTAGGTCCTTCGTGATGTCGTCTCCATCTTTGCTTCACTGACTTGGTGCAGATCCCGATCGCTTCATCTCTTGGCGTTCCCTACAGGTGGCTCATCACCGTGTCCCAGGATCACCGGCGACAAGGATGGTGTCACTTGTCGCGTCTTCAGAGAGGTGGAGTACTTTAAGCAGCCCATTGAGCCAGCAACAAACTGGCACTGGTTAATGCCTGATCGCTAGCTAACAAGACTTTTATCCTTAACGACTCCTTCGCATCCTGAGCTCTGGACTTTCTGCTGGTGACTGAAAGATGGATGTGAGTTAAGCCCTTACTTTGAACTTGTCCCTCGCGACTGTAGTTTAACTGTCCTCAGTCAACAGGACGGAGACTTACCTTCAGTTTTCAAAAACAGTTTTAACTGCCGGAAACAAAAGCCTGACATTTATTCCCGCTTTGAGCTCCAACTATTTCAAGTGGATTTGTCTGCTCCAGTATGCTCTGGTGTATTGACCACCATGATTCAATAAGGATTTTATTTCAGACTTCTCTGATTTCCTGGCTGTAGTTATGCCAAAATATAATCATGTTTTAATCTTGGGTGATTTTAACATTCACATCTGCTGTCCAACCAAACCTCTAAAGAGTTTTTAAATCTTATTGACTCTTCTAATTTTGTGCAGTTACAGTCAAGTTTAGGCACCCCTGACAATTATTTTCATTTATGAATCAGAAGGTGTTTGGATCAGCAATTTCATTTTGATCTATCAAATAACTGATGGACACAGTAATATTCCAGCAGTAAAATGATTTTTATTGAATGAACAGAAAATTTGCAATATGCATCAAAACAAAATTAGACAAATGCATAAATGTAAGCACCCCAACAGAAAATACACAAAAATAACAGCCTTTAGGTGCTACCTATAGCCTCTAATGACAGCCTGGATTCAGGATGAATGTATTTTTGGATCATTCCTCCTTACAAAACATCCCCAGTTCAGTTAGATTTGATGGTTGTCAAACATGGACAGCCCGCTTCAAATCATCCCACAGATTTTCAATGATATTCACGTCTGGGGACTGAGATGAACATTCTAAAACATTGTACTTGTTCCTCTGCATTTATGCCTGAGTAGATTTTTGAGCTGTGTTTTGGGTCATTGTCTTGTTGAAATATCCAGCCCCAGAGTAACTTCAACTTTATGACTGATTCTTGAAAATTATTCTCAAGTATATGCTGATATTGAATGAAATACACGTGACCCTCAACTTTAACAAAATTTCCAGTACCAGCACTGGCCACACAGCCCCACAGCATGATGGAACCTCCACCAAATGTTACTGTTGGTAGCAAGTGTTTTTCTTGGAATGCTGTGTTCTTTGGCCACCATACATATCACCCCTTGTTATGACCAAATAACCCAATTTTTGTTTTTTTTTTCAGTCCACAGCACCCTATTCCAAAATGAAGCTGTCTTGTCTAAATGTGCTTTTGCATACTTCAAGTGACTGTTTGTCGCGTGTGTGCAGAAGAGGCTTCTTCCACCTCACTCGCTCATACAGCTTTTTCTTGTACAAAGTGTTGAACGATGCACAGTAAGATGATGTTGTTGGTCTTTGGAGGTGGTTTATGGGTCACCTTTGACTGTTCTCACCATCCTTTGCCTGTTTATCGCCGATATATTTCTTGGTCTGACACTTCTGGCCTTAACAAGAACTGTGCCTGTGGTTCTTCCATTCCCTCAATATGATCCTCACAGTGGACACTGACAGCTGAAATCTCTGTGATAGCTTTTTGTAGCCTTCTCCTAAACCATAATGTTCAACAATCTTTGTTTTCAGGTCATTTGAGTTGTTTTCATGGTCCCATGTTGCCACTCTTCAGAGGAGAGTCAAAGAGAAGAACAACTTGAAGTTGGCTACTTTAAATACCTTTTCTCATGATTAGATGCACCTGTCTATCAATTTCAAGACTTAACAAGTTCACTAAACCAATTTTGTGTTCCAACTAATCAGTGCTAAGTAGTTACAGGATTTTAAATTCACAAAATGACAAGGGTGCCCACATTTATGCACCTGTCTAATTTTGTTTTGATGCATATGGCACTTTTTTCTGTTCATCCAATAAACCTCACTTCACTGCTGAAATATTACTGTGTCCATCAGTTATTTGATAGATCAAAATGATATTGCTGATCCAAACACCTACTGATTTATAAATGAAAATAATAGAAATTGTCAGGGGTGCCCAAACTTTTTAATATGACTGTAGTTAAAGGTCCCACACATGAGCATGGCCATACACTGGACATTGCTTTATCTAGTGGTCTTCCTTGGTGTGACATTGAAATTTGTGATTTAAAGTTCTCTGATCACACACCTCTTGTGTTTGACCTCTGTGTTCCATGCCAGCCCACTAAACCCGCCTCAACGTCAATACCACTTGATATTCTGGAACACTTGAATGTTTTGCTGATGCTTTCATTATCTCTTGTCGTGCTATAGGTCGGGACACTCCTTCCCCCCATATGACTGCTGACCAGTTATTGATCAGTTTAATTTTGCCTGTTCAGATATTTTGGGCATTGTAGAACATCTTAAAATAAGCGCTCCAAACCTAAGACACAGCCCTGGCTGAACTACACCACTCGTGCCTTTAGACAGGTTTGTAGAAAAGAGGAACAAAAATGGAAGAAAGATAAACTGAAAGTGTCCTTTTATATGTTACGGGACTCTGTCTGCTTATCAAGAGGCCGTTAAGGCAACCAAAACCAAATATCTGGCATTTGGCAGATATTGTGACAATTAACTGTCGGAGACTCAAGTGTATTATTTAACACCATGAATCTTATCACTGGACTATGATCCCTCAGCTCACTCGATGTGCACTGCAGTTTTTGACCACTTTGAGCCAGTGTCTCTCTTGTCACAATCAAGGGTGGTTGATCAGTTTTAGGCCATAACGTGAGGTCTGGACACCATGCCCTCGTGCTTGTTGAAGGAGGTTTTTAAAATCTGTGGCCCATGTGTTCTCTAATTTAGTGGGTTCTTGTGTCTGGGACTGTCCCTGCTGATTTTAAGTGTGCCATGGTTCAGCCTTTCCTCAAGAAGCTAAATGTGGATCCTACAGTCCTCTCAAATTTTATACCGGTCTCAAAACTGTCTTTTATTTCTCAACTGCTGGAGAAAGTTTTTATTCAGCTTCAGGCATTTTTAGAGGAACGTGGTCTTAATGATGTTTTCCAGCCTGGTTTTAAAGCTCTCCACTGCACTGTATCAGCACTTTTAAAGGATTTTAATGATCTTTTACTTTTTACTGACTCTGGGGAATCAGCTCTTTTAGTTCTTTTAAACCTAAGTGCAACTGTTGACACTATTGACCATGGCATTTTAATTTCCCGCCTTGCGCACAGTATTGGAATCAATGAACCTGCACTTAAATGGTTTAAATCATATCTTAGAAACAAAAGGTTCTTTGTTAACACTGGCACATTTTCTTCCTCCTCAGCCCCCCTCACATATGGGGTCCCCGGGGGTCCATTCTAGGACCGATACTTTTTCCTCTTAGGTTCTCCTGACCTCCATGCCATCTAGAACATTGATCTTGGTCCTTTGCATTCCTATAATAAAGCTACTGCAAAGAGTAATTTTTGACAGTTACCCATCATTTGACAAATAAATGCTGTGGTCAGAGCCCACTTTATTCAAAGAAGAATCCTGTAGATCAAGCCTTTCCTTCTCAGGCCCGGAGAAGTTCGTTCATGCAGTCATTTCAAGGCTTGTTTACTGCAACAGCCTCTACTCAATGTGTGACATCCCTTCTCTCCAGTTTGCAGTTGGTTCAGAACGCTGCTGCTCAAATGTTTACTGGTGCAGGTAAGTGAGACCACATCAAATCTGTTTTCGCTTCTTTGTACTGGCTCCTGGTCTGTTTTATGTCTGCTTTTAAGATGTTATTATTTGTTTTAAGCCTCCAAATGGGTTATCACCAATCTTGTAGCCCCTCACACTCCTTCCAGATCACTGAGATCTGCTGACCAGATGCTTATCATTGTCCTGAGGTCTAGATTAAAATAGGGAGGGGACAGAGCCTTCTCAGTTGTTGCCCCCAAACTGTGGAACAGCCTCCCACTCCACATTAGGACCTCACCAACAGTGGAAACTTTTCAAACTTGTTTAAAAACCTACTTTTATTCTCTGGCATATAAATCAGTTTGAGCGTTGCCATTTTATGTTGAGTTTCACTTTTATTTAATCTTGAGCTTGTCTTTTATTGTTTTTATCTTTCTTATGTCTGTTTTTATTGATGCTGATTCCCCTTTTTAATTTATTTTAATTCATTGCAAGGTTGTACAGCTCTTTGGTTCAACGTCTGTTGTTTTTAAATGTGCTTATAAACAAAGTTAACTTGACTCCAACTAAAGCAAAGCTGTGAATTTGTTTTTTATCCTCATTTGTAATGAGAAATTTTGTAGGTGTGATTTTTCCTGCATTTGCGTCCAGCATTTTTCAACATTTTTTTTTAAATGAATGTACATTGTACTTTTATTTTTCAGGTTCAGTCTGTAAGGTTGAGAAGATACTTCTCAACAAGAGCGTACTCAAAGATGTTGAGAAGTTGAGGCCACACCATCAGACTCCTCCTCCAGGCATTTCAGTGTCGTCTTCCGTCTGAATCCAGCATCATGGACCTCCCAATGTATGTGTGACTACGACAAAGCTGACCTTCCTTCCAATAAAACCACATCCTGTAACATCTGGAGAAATTTTGAATTTTTGTATGTATATTTACAGTTTTATATATTCCATTTAACAATATTTCATAAACATCATACAGCCAAGTGTCTATTTTCTTCATATTCTCATCGTAGCATTTTTCATAGCAATTTAAATGATTACTAACCAATGATCATATTGAGGGTTCAAAGTGATTTAAACGTAGCAAGGATTATTTTTATACCAAAAAACTATGCATTGCCTTTGTAAGAGTCATGCAATTCTACACGATATACCTTTGTTACAAGGAGGTCTGGCTAGCTTAGCTATGAGTCAGTTCTCGAAGCTCCCAACACAGCCCCTCCATAACAACTCCTTCACCAGACTCTACATGTCGGTACAGAACTTGAGTTGTCTTCAATCCTAGCCCTGGGTGGTGTGTTTGTCCCAAACCTATCGGAGGAGGAGGTGGGTGTTTGCCACACTCACCCCCACATGTCTGCTTATGGATCTGGAAAATCACACCCACGGAATCCGTCTGACCAGTGGTCAAACTTTGTTCTGATAGATCGGTCAACACACTCTTGGGTTGCTTGGTTGTCTTTCAGAGTTTTTTAAGGTGAATATATACAATAGTGTCAGCGTGCTCTTAAAAGTTTGATTCTCAGTCCATAGGTCAATGTGGTTGGTTTTCTCAGCTCTGTTCTTCTCCGAGCTGTTCTGTCAAAACTCTCAGTTCCAATTGTCCTGAATCTCCGACACTCTCCCTCAAGTACAGTGGAACCTCGGGCAACGACCACTTCTGTCAACAAAAAATTTGGATACTGACGAAAAAAACTGCAAAAAAATTGAACCTCACAACGACGAATTTTGCAGACTATGATGCCCGGGTCACGCCTGCATCACTTCCAGGTCTCAACGAGAATGACCCAGAAGTCACAGCGCTAGCCGCTAGCGCTAATTTCATTCACTCTGAAACGGAATGATTGAAATTAGTTCTAAAAATTATTTAGAAAGTGTTCTTACCTTGGCTTATGACTTGGTAGTGTGTCCGTCGACACTGCACACGTCCATAACTATAAACAACTCCAGAGACCGGAGCTGCCGGCTCTTAACACAGACAGAGGCTGCTAACTGCTGTTAGCTGTGTCGACACGGTCAGGGCTGTTAACACAGGCGGCTAACAGCCTGGGGAACGCCAGCACAGCGCTGCCCGGCCCGACACGCCGGTACGGCGCTGCCTAGGCTATGGCTACGGCTAACAACATAGCCGGTTCCGGAGTGGAGTTAGCTCTGGAACTGAAGTGGAGTTAGCCCGGGCAGCGCTAGTGTTGACACAGCTAACAGGCATTAGTAGCCTCTGTCTGTGTTAGAGCCAGCAGCTCCGGTCTCTGGAGTTGTTTACAGTTATGGACGTGTGCAGTGTCCACGGACACACTACCAAGTCA
>JAQQAE010009219.1:0-14735 GCA_029823295.1 Pseudamia nigra
ACCCAACATAAACCCCAACATAAACCCACAATGCCGGGTGGCTCCCCCTAGCGGCACCCCACAGCCGCTACAATACAAAGGTGCAATTACAGTAGCTGGTGTCACACATCCTTTATTATATTTCAGATCCCAGCAGAAAGCAGCCTGGATGCCACTATACTATTTGGTCCATAAAAGAGCTTTGCTATTGATTCAAAAAACAGTGACAGTGTTATGGTCACATCACCCAGAAACACAGGTAAACTACTACCCATGAGGGTCGACAACATCCTGGAAATGAAACACTTTAAAAACTTGTGAATCAAGTCAAACAGAAACAAGGTTGCACATTGAGTTAGAGATGACATTCAGAATATGCAGCAAAAATAATGAAGCGCCTCTTGTTTGTAACATTCATGCCTTTATTTTCATTCTCTCTGCAGCCACAGCTCTGCATTTCCCTTACCTTCAGCGTGAAGTGCAGACAAAGAGCTGCTACATGCTCCGACTTAAAACCCATACAGAATCAATGTTTAAGATCCACATTTACAAAGAGAATATGTTGATAATTTTAAATTCAGCTCTCTTTAGAGATTATTTCCTCGCTAGATAGGATCCTTAAACAGTTTGAATATAAATACAATTAAATGTTATGAGTTTTTGGCTTTAGATGCAGGCAGTAAGGAGAAACATTTTAAACATTTTTTTGGCTTTCTTTCCTCAAAGTCGATATTCTACTGGAATTGTCCATGATAATCTCGGCCACCTCAAAAATATATAGTCAAACTCCAAACCTTATATAAAAGCCTTTTGCTCTGCGTGTCACAGCAGATCTGTTTTGATGTCTTTTTCTTTGTTTCTCTCTGCAGATTGATGGGCTGGTGACTCTGCTGAGAAAAGTGTAAAATAAATCACAAGAAAGCTATAGCCGTGTCTCAAGCTCAGCTCTTACATCTTTCTCAACATCATGTCTCACTTTACTTTGAAAAAGAGTGCCAACAGGGCATAATATTTACAAGTGAAGCATCAGTGTCATTCATGCTTGTATCCTGCTCTTTGCAGCTTTTCATTTCACAACACATGCAGAGTACTCATGTTTTGCACAAATCAGAAGACTATGTGCCTTATACATATAAGCATAATGTGTGAGTGTGAGTGCAGTTGTTATTATTTTCTAATTTTGAGTCATGTACATGCAACCAACATTTCTGCCTCTGTTTTTCATTGACTCACTCAGTACAGCATCTGCTTCAGTGAGTGTTGCATACTGTAAAAGGATATTTGTTTAATACCATCTGTTGTCCTACTGCTTCAGCCATGCACAACTTGCATATAAAATGAAGCAATAAACTCAGCTTTGGAAAGTCACATGTTGAATCATTTTGGAGGCCCTTTCTTCACTAAAATCCAGCAGTATGCA
Organism: Pseudamia nigra; assembly: GCA_029823295.1. Taxonomy (NCBI): domain Eukaryota; kingdom Metazoa; phylum Chordata; class Actinopteri; order Kurtiformes; family Apogonidae; genus Pseudamia; species Pseudamia nigra. Next base: position 1,400 of record JAQQAE010009219.1, read on the forward strand.
GTAGCAACACAACTTCACTGTACACAAAAAGGTTCCCCATTTACTTAGCACACAAAAGTTGCAATTGGCATTACTGATTAAATACTATAAGCTCTAATATGTTGATCAATCAATAAATTCATATTCATTTTGTCTATAGAACAATATGAAGCACACCCCCATCAGCAGGACTTACTGTGTGGTTTTTTTTTTTCCAGGAAAGTGCATTACATTCAATACAAAAATACAATTTTAGGACACTGGTCTCATAATTATGACATTCCAAACTTTATATATACACACAAAACACATTGCAAACATTATGCTTTTGTGAAATTCATAGTTTTAATGTTAACACTACCTTCATTTTTTAAATTCCAGTTTAATTGAATCTTCCACTGTCTGTCTCATCGGTTTAAAGTTGGCATCTTGAAGTCACCGTCTCATCCATTTCATTGAGTTTGAGTAACTCCAAACTGCTGCAGATTCAATCTACCAAGTTGTAGGACAAATAGACTTAACATCTCTTTTATTACAGTGTTGCCCTTAGTTTAAATAACACAATGTGATACTGCACTGGTTTGCATGAACTCTGCATTCGTAAGCATCTATTTATTATTGTTTATTGGAGAATTATGCTGCAACAGTTGGCCTCTTGGACAGTATAAACACATCTGAACATTGAGGGAGCACAGCCTTAAAGACGAGACCAGCAGGCTTGGGGACAGTTTGAAAATTTTAAACATGTGGTCATTCACACATCATTTACTCATTCACACCCCAATATGTGAATAAAACACATAGATCCTCTCGTTTTTCCTGATCCTTCATATTATCTATTATGCTGTATCACATTGTATCTTTTTTGCAGTGTCACTGCCTTGCTATTGTTACTTATTAGCTTTATTGACTGCTTTGTATGCAGGAATCAGAACCAAAAAATGTTACCTGTCATACTTGTATGATGGATGTACCAGTGCCATATTGTATTATATTATTATAGGTATACAGTATATTGTTATTGAGCACTTTTAAAGACAAAACAGAGAAAATATGATGCAGTAATGTAGACTTTTGACTGTGTCCTATTTTCTGATTTAAATCTAAATGCATCCAGTGCTCAGTTATAGACTCTCCCTCCAAGGTAACCATCAACATATGGTTGAATTATAATTTCCCCATCTCTGACTCTGACTCTTCATGTGTTTCTTTTCACTGACACATAAGCCCTTTGAAAATATATCCCTGTAAATAACCGGCGTGGTTCCCTGCTTTTTCTTTTTTCTTTCTCTGCCATTTTTCATGGACACACAAAGGCACAAGAGAGACATGTCATGGATGATAATGGCTTACCCGTAGTGTAGACACTTATTCGTAACATGAACAACACAGTTGCTATGTGAATAATCACTACATGTTGTGGACAAACACTCCACAGATATCATCCTGAGGGGCCAGAGGGTTGTGTGTAACAGGTAGCACAAATCAATACCACCAAATGGCAGCTTGTGGATCTCACATAATTAGAGGAAGACATAAGAAGAAGGAAAGGGGCTTTACTCGCCAAAGCAGATGAGCAATAAACAAGTGTTTTCACCCAGCCCCTTACCATGTTTCACCAACATTCATTGTCTTCATATTGGCTGGTGGAACTGCTCCCATACAAAGTGTGGATTGACTTGGAGTTGGAGGAGGTCCAAGGTTTACTTAAACACAGCAGCTAAAAGACAGCAAACAGCAGAGGTGTAGTGTAGCATGCTAATGAACACTATTATCTATTTCACTCTGTGATTAAGAGTCTGTAGACATGCTGGAGCCTCAGACAACGGCATATTATCACCTGTGTTTTTGATATTTGCTTCTTTGTTTGCATTCTCTGGCAGCAGCCACAGGACAGAATAAAACTAATATGTAACTACAAAGCATAATTATCAAGCAGAGGACAGTAAAAAAAAAACAAGTCAAAGAAGTAATAAGTCAAAAGAAAAAAAAAAAAATCAGTTTAATTTAATGCTATTTTAATTAGTATTAACTTAAGGAGGTACTAACTCAAACCTCTGGCTGGAAAATCCCTGTTTTCATAATACCAAAAGTATAATAATAGACTGAATTCAGTAAATTGTTCTGACTGCTTTACTTTGATTTCAAACCAATGAATCCACCTCCTTTCTCCCGTTACCAGCACCACAGAATGTTTTCATCCTTTCTGTGGACGTTTTCTTTTAATGACCAGGCCATTACTGAAGGTGGCAGTTTGGAGTTTCATTTCTAAGGGAACAGACTGACTGGCACAGCTTCACGAATGAGTCATTTCTGTCTCTCACTAACTATCCCTCTCATGTCACTTCTTTGCCTCCCACTCACTATGAGTCTGACAGATCTGAGACAAGATCTCCAGGTGAGAATGAATCAATCTGCTGATAAAGCAGAGGCCCATTCATCCACTTACAATAGGTAGCACATTGTAGGAAGTTATTTGGTCTTCTTAAAGAAGAGAAAATGACTGGTAATCTGGAATACATATTGTTAGCCTCATAGCATAACGGCCCAAGTCATATTTTAAGGTTTTGGGGTGGCCATCTTGTATATAATGTCCAAAACGCTTAAGTCAAATAGATGACTTAAGTAGATAGTGATTGTGGAATGTACTGTAACAAGCACTCTGATTGGCTGAGGATAGAGCCAATAAGGCACAGTGAATCAGCAGAATTAGGCACAATTTGGTCAAAATATGACTTTGGCAATTATGCAATTCTGAAGCTAATGATATGTTCATATTAATGTTAGCAAGCAGAGAAAATGTAGTAATGGGTGACAAAAAGAGGAGCGTGGTATGGTTTTATTTTTAATCGGCTGAAATACTACAGCAAGGGACTGCTTGTGTGAGAATGAAGTTCATATCTTTTATTGGTACGAATAACAGCATATGACTAAAGCTGAGATTTCTGTCCGGGAGTAAGAAAAATTAGATTACATTTGTCATGTTACAGTATGTATTATAAAATATAATAGAATTGTGACAACTCACAGTAACAAATGGTTATTTTTTGCATTTTTGCAACATTGAAGTTGTTAAATGGCCAGTATTTGTCATGTGATTTGTCTTCAGCAATAATATTATGATTAAAAAAAAAAAAAAAAATCACCAGTAAGAAATGATCAGCATTGATTAAATTTCCTGAAATCTCAAAAACGTGGTATTGCCCATGACTGTGATTTCCTTTAAAAAATATGAGGGTGATGCTGTCTTCTTAAAATAATCTTGGATATTTCTTGCAGCTGGTTGCAGAGATAAACAGATGAAGTGGGGAAACCACAGGAGCTACAATAATCTGTTGGCTTTCTTGTACATTCTTGTGATGTGAGTGTCCAACAAACCATCAATGCACATGTGTGCACATGTGGCCTTTGAAACCACAGGGAAGGCCTTATGTTCAAATATTGACATAGGAACAAAATGGTATCTGTTCTTCTGTGTATTTCCTTGTTTGACAGCAGGGACCATCTTTCTATCCCTGTGTCATCTTATTTTTATTCTTTTCATCAGTTGGGGCTCAAGTTTCTTCTAGTACTCTGATCTTTGGTAAATAAGTTTATTTCTGTTTACTGACTACTCCCACATGATGCGAAGCAGTCAGATTTTTAGATTTAAAATGAATAACAAATCTGTGTTTACTTACATATATTATGTTGCATTGCATCATTGCTATATTGCCCCTTAAACTGACAAAATTAGCATCCTTATTGTACAATGTAAGGGCTATACATCACATTCTTTATTTGATGATTAAAATTCAGTGAAATAACCAACAGAGTAGTGTCACATTGAAGGTATGTTGATTAAGTGATGCCTCTTTGATTCTCTAAGGACATAAAATATATTACCATCTGACCATGACATTAATTTGACAAATCATTTTTTTCACAAAGAAAACTGGATTTTAATTAAAGTGCTGTTTTGTTCTGTTCTTTAACCCTAGTCCAAGGCTTCTTCTCATACACTGTGGCCACCACTAAATGAGATAGTTTGGAAAATGCTCTGATATGTAAAGTTATTTATGTTAGCTTTTCAGTGATTCTTCTTAGATCAGTGCAACTCAGATGTAAGATTAGAACAAAAACCAAAAATGTAGAGCAAGGAATGTCAGCTCATTCAAATATGGTGTTTTCATGCACTTCTGTCAATTAGTTAATCAGTTAAGGTCAGAAATATGCTTTAGACCTTTCACCTGTGGCTGTCAAAATAATTCCTGTTCATCCTTCAGTCCAAGTGAACAGTTCTACCAGATTTGAAGAGATGCTTTTAAACCATTTTAAATGTAATAGTGTGTCACTCAGAATGATAAACATGACAAATTTCAAGTCAATCACTTTTGTTTTCTTTTGTTTTCATAACTCTTGTATTTATGCCAGCAGACAGCATTCATCTGGAAAACAACTAACTTGATGTCTGTACCAACATGGCCATCAGAAAGCTTTGATGAATTAACCTTCTATAGAGGCCATGGAGAGACATATTTAATGAGCAAACAAACTAATCAAAACACAACCATTTAAACCCTGGGTTTCATCTTTGAATATATATCATGCACCTCATGCAACAGAGTAGCTGCCACCAGGCTGTTGTTTGTTGCTCAATATTTGAAATAGTCCATCTATGCAACTGTAATTTAACACTCCTGTATAGTCACTTTGTTATTTTGTGTTAACATCTGCCAGCTTTATGTGTATGTATGAAAGGTTGAAGATGAATATCTATGTGTAAATTATGTACGTAAATATATTAGGTTATATTGCCTTTCCATTAACAGAACATGGTCAGCATGTTAAGTGTTATTGCAACTACAAGTGAGGAAACAATGAAGTTTGTGGAAACATACAGTAGAAGTTATATCTTTTGAAACAAAGCATATATTTAAGACTTTTTTGAGGTGAGAATATACAGCTCAAAAAAAAAAAAACCTGTGATCTATACTTCCCCTAAGTGTGTGCACTCAGCCCTAAACGAAGAGGAGGGAATGGGTTGAGGACTCACCCAGCACGTCTGCTTGCAGACCTCGGTGAAGGTGATATCTGTGACGTCCGACTGTCTATGTCATTTTTCAGTTTAAAGTCAGCCCTTTCTTGGCTAGCTGGCTGTTGTTCAAAGTTTGTTAAGGTGAATATATACTTCACCCTCTTAAAATAATTGCCTAAGTCATTTTTTTACAAAAATTTTTTTTTTTGCCTTCATCATCTCCTCATGATGCTGGCCACCTCTGTCAAAATTGCCTATATCCTCAGTTAAACAGATCATGCCATTCTACCCCTTTAGTATAATTGCCTACACCAAGAGTGTGACTTAGGCAGGTTCAGCTTTTTGTGTATCCTGAAAAATCTGAAAAAATGACTTAGGCAATTATTTTAAGAAGGCGTCGATAAGTAAAGTGTGATGGCTTGATCCTGTTGTTTGGGTCTCAGTCCGTGGTGCGATGCGGTTGGTTCCTTGTCTCTCTCATCTCTTCATTGTTGCCAGCAGCTCCCCCTCTTAACTCCTCGTGTCGACACAGCTGCTTCCAATACAGGCTAAATGAGACCACGCCCCCACACACCTCCTCCAATGTGCAGTAAGTGGGTCCCTATGCTGAAAACCACACTCCCTCGGTCTGAACCATAACAGTAGGCATTTGAGTAAAATACATTTTTTATTTGATTCTCAAAACTACTGACATTTCTCTAAAATTTTTAATTAAAATGTACCTAATTAGTACCTTAATCAGTACCTCATGAAGTAGAATGAGGTGTACTTGTTTTGGAATTCAACAGGCACTCGAAGGGAATGGCTGTCAGACATGTTAACTGGCTAGAACCTACTTGAATGTTTTGATGACCTCCCTTTAGCTTTGCCCTATGTCCCATAGTGCAACATGATGAGAAACAGCCATACTGATGCTGCAGCAATTCTGGATTGACCAATCAGTGATCTGCATGATTTACATCACATTTATGCTTTGGTTTAACTCACTTGGAACCACAGCAAAGCAGGAACAAATAACAGTCTCCAAAAACAGTCTCCAATAGTCCCACTAGGTACCAGTCCCACATAGTGGAGTGATAGAAAAAGATGCCATGGTGACCTAGGTTGTGTTAACACTAGCCAGTGGAACAGGGTGCATTAGTGGTGATGTACCAATTGTTGGAACAGTAATTTCAGCACGTGCTATACAACGCTGTTAGTTAATGTCTCTGGCACATGTTTCTACGATGGGCCTCTTTGTTACCACTGTCTTGTGTAAAGAACACTGTGAAGTATATCATGGTCAGACACCCGTTGCATCTGCTTCTCTTATTGTGTCTAAATACAGTTTGTTTCTGATCTAAAGGTTCATAGTTCAATCCCAATTCCAAAAAGTTGGCATGTAAATAATATGTAAATGAAACGTAATACAATGATTTGCAAATCCCTTTTGCCCATATTCTATTCTCACTAGAATATAAACAACACATTAGATGTGGAAACTGAGACATTTTACCATGTCATGGAAAATATCTTCAAAGTCTTCAAAGCAATTTTACATTGAGGGACATTTTTCTGAAATTGTTGCACAGTTTTGTCGCAGTGAACTTCTATCCATCTTTACATCTGACAGGCTCTTCCTGTCTAAAATACACTTTTTATATACAGTCATGTTACTGATCTGCTTTCAGTTAATGTCATTAGTTGTCAAATGCTCTTCCAGTTGTTTTTAATTTGTGTTCATAACTTTTCCATCCTCTTATTGCCTCTGTTCCATCTTTTTTGAGATGTGGTGCTGGCATCAAATTCAAAAGGAGCTCATATTTTCCATGAAATGGTAAAATGTCTCCCACATCTGATATACTGTTTGTGTTTGATTAGAAATTATAATAATGGATGGGCTTTATATAGTGCTTTTGTGAAAGATGCTTTCCATTGATTCCATTATTTATTCATACACTGGTGGTGATAAGTTAGATCTGTAGCCACAGCCACAGCCACCCTGGGGGCAGACTGATGGAAACATAGCTGCCAATCTGCACCAATGGCTTCTCTGACCACCACCAAATATTCATTCATTCACTTACTCACTCACTCATATCCATACAAGGCAATGAAGTGTCTTGTCCAATGACAATGATTAAGGTGGGATTAAGGGTTTGAGCCTCTGCCTTCTGGTTACTGGATGACCCACTCTACCTCCTGAGCCACCGTTGCCCCCTCAAATTTGGGTTTATGAGGTTTGAAAATGAGTGCATTCTGTTTTATTTACATTTTATTTGCATCACATATTTTTTGGAATTAGGGTTGTATGTCTTATCTTCATCACCTGAAAACATATTACAAAAGTATATAATGCAGATTCCAGATTTGGTCTGTGAGCTAAACACCTGTTTGCACTAGTATGCTGACAATGTCTGGGTAAGACTGTTGCTTTGGTTCATAATCAGCCTTTGTCACTATGGTGGTCATACCCTATATTAGTGTGATATTATTATTTTTTTTTAGCATTTATTGTATTTTTCCAGAATGCATTTTTTGCAATGTTGGGAAAATAGCATCTCATTCTCCTCATACTGCAGGTTCACGGATGAATGGACAGGGAATGTCGTGAAAGGATAAACGATTTATGTTTGAGAATAAACATGGGTCATATTGTCTGAAGATGACAACATGAAAAGGAAAGAAAAAAAGACAAATAAGACTCTCCTGAAAGCTTCAGAGGATGGATATAAATCTCTCTTTATCAAAGCATACAAGAGAAGCAGACTGGGCTTGCATTCATAACACTTTCATCTCCCATTACAATATTGGCCTTTCGAGTAAATGACCTCCATGTTTCAAATGTGACAAGCAGGTTTCCAGCTAAGGCATGGATTATTCTTTCTTTCATTATTACCTCCATTCTCATTCACAGATGACACTGCTTGATTTATGCTGACAACAAAAGCTCTGTCTACTCCAAAATACAGTACAAGCACACAAAAGGTGAAACATTTTTTATATGTCTTTCAATCATAGTCTTTTTTAGACTTTAATCATACACCATGCATCTGTCAAGAAAAAGGAAAACATAGCAAGGCAGAATTATTGAAATACTTTTTGGCAAGGCAGACACAAAGGAACACAAATAAATCACAAATTTGCACATGAATGAAATAATAGAGATTTTGACAGAACGTTTAAAAAGAAAACACATGCTGTTAAAATGCAGAAATACGCATGATCAAATTCAGATTGAAATGGGAGAAAGCAGCCTGAGACGTGATCTACATGACCCATCTGATACAGCACATGTTTTTGAGATGGAAAAGTGGTTTGCCAGGTGTTATCCGAAGTAACTGGGGAGGGTTGTGCCTGTGTGACTTGACCAAGCAAATCATAGCTGAAAAAAAATTTGGCACTGCTCAATGACAGGTCCCTGTCTCTGAAAGCACAGCAAGCACTATAAATGTCTGTCAAAGAGGGGCATATTCAAACAATTCATGGCATTATTTGTGCATCCAAGTGGCACCATTTCATTCAATGAATGCTTTGAAATTCAAGCCATGTGTAAGATGAACTTGTTTATGAGACACGGTTGAAAGAAAAAGAGACAGTTTGTGCATAAACTATGTAGTCCCAAGTGTTGAAAGAAATAATGCAACAAATAACAAGAAGCCAATAGTCTCTGCTGCTGTAATGGTAATGGATGGTACAAGAGGTGACTTTTGGTTTCTGGTTGTCACACGTGGTCGACCAGGTCATGGCTGGTCTGGTGTCATTCCTCTGGCCAAATAACGCTTGTGTAAGCACAGTATTATGGAGAGATGGACATTTACTCCTCTCACAACTTGTCTGGTGGTCTGCCCAGCCTCTACCATTCCAGTGGTATGATCCTGGTCAGGTTGCCCCAGTCATGGCATTTTTACAGATATAATTTTCTCTAAAGCTGTAGTGCTTTTTTATGGGGTTGGGTGTGTTTCACAGAGAGGTAGTCATTGGGGATTGGTTGCACAAAGGCATAGTGAGTTCCTCGACCAAAAATGTGTTTTGAGACACAATACTATTCACAATAATAAGTCAGTGACCAAGTGCCACACATTGGGAATTATAACAGCAACAGTGGATGCATTTGTGCAAGTAGTTTTATTAACTGACAAAAGCTTCTCCCAAATTGGGCCAAAACAAGAGTGTGTTATTAAATCCATAGAGTTTATATTAAAGCTATGAGTTTGATAAGACAACTGCATTAGATAATAAATTAACAAAGTATAATACATTTTATTTCATTATGTAACTTAAGGTTATGTCAATGCAATGTGATAAAACCAAAGTATTGTGTTATTATATTATTACAGAATATTAATATCATCAAATGTTTTAATAAAATATGTCAAAATGTATTGATATTGTGTGAAAACTATTTATTACAAACTTCTGCAGATTATTACAAAATATGTGTTGCTATATAATGAAGTGCCACTTTTAATTACATTTATTTATTTATTTCATGCACTTTTATTACATAAAGCATTGTTATAAAGTGTAAGGAGCTCACTTTGACTAGAAATGGGACAAATACCCTTAATACAATTTTAATTCTTTTTCCAAATTCATTTTTTATGTTGCACTGTAAATTCACCAGGATCACACCAACTGCCACAAAAGCATCAACCCTCCTGCTTCTGTGCTGTCAGATATGAATGACAGGGCCATTGCACACCTGGCAAAAGTAATCACAAATGATAGTAAACACCCCCGGAATCCATTCTTCACACTGTTACCAACCTGTCGCAGACACAGTCTTGGGGATGGAGAAGAGTTTGCTTTGAGTTTCATCCCATCTGCCATTGCAGTTCTAAATAAACAGCACCCATCATTTGTATTCAGACAGAGGTGTGATACAGGAACAGTGTTATATGTTGTGGTTTGATTATCTGCATGTTTTTGCGTATGCAGACGTGTGAAAACAAATTCCACTTGGACAATGAAAACCAACCTCTATACAGTCAATATGTGTAATTTATTTTAGTGCAGCAAAATATATAGAACACACCTGATCCAAAAAGCTTGTGAGAGCTTTACAGGATCTCTATCTGAATATATATAAAACTCAACTCTTTGAGTAGTTGAGTCGCAGTGTTATCAAGAATCTTTATTGTTTGTATCTCTGAAAAGTCCTAAGAGATTTGTCTTAAAGTGTGAGAGATTCTGATTGGCTTATTAAAAGATTTTCCTTTTGGATTAGCAACGAACTTCTGACTTTGAGAATATAAAGCCCGACAGAAGTTATAGTCAGCCTGCTCTTCCTGTCATCATAGTGCAATCTCTTGAAAAAAACACTGGTTCTTTCTTTTTGGTTATGTCTGTATCGAGTTATACCAGGAAATAAAACAGGCACACATTACATAAGGCAAAGTCTTTACATGCTAAAGGAGCCACTATGTCATCCATTACATATTAAACAATGTTACTCTGATCCATAAGTAGTAGGCATAGAAATGGATTTGTGTCATGTTGTATTGCACAGTCACTATACAGTGGTACTAAGAAACGCTTCTGGTAACAAAAAATCCGGGTAACAAAGAAAAAATCTGCCAAAATTTTGTTCCGGCTAATGGGAAATATTCGGGTAATGCAAGAGATCGACCCGGAAGTGAATTATCGCCCTGACAGTCAGCACAATAACGTGAAAGCTCCCGCGGGATGTAATGGGCCGAATGCTAACCGTGATTAGCTCAGTGTCTCTGCTACAGAGCTTCTATTTAACAGTGCTGTGGCCTGGGTGTCAGGCGAACAACACCAGAGTGTTTGTGCGCAGAGGTTCATACTGTCTTCAATAAACTTAATACTTTTAACGTTGTTATTATTTGTAGACAGACGTAGGTTTATTTACCTTGACATGTTTCGACAACTTCCTGTTGTCTTCCTCAGAAGCGTCACATGATGTTACTGCGACGTGTCTTATTGGCTGTTTTAATGTGCACGTACGGGTGTGTAATACATACTTTATATGGGAGTTTTTGTGAGTCCAGAACAGATTAATTGGTTTTACATGTATTCCGATGGAAAAACCAGCACCGGCTAACGACAGTTTCAGCCAATGAATGTGACGCCGGAACGGATTACATATGTTAGCCGGAGTACCACTGTATTCACAAATAAACATGTCCTTTTAGTGTATTTAAGTATATGTGCTGATTTTATTACCTACACTGACTAAAGTAAAGGAACATATTCATAAGTCTACATTGGAACAGATGAGTCATGTGCGGAGCAATAGATCCATGTATATAATAATGTCTGACAGAGATTATGAGGCTCTAAAAGACAAATCTACTATAGTACAGTACATAGGCGTAGATTTCAGGGGAGATAAGAGGGACTTCTTACTCATTTTAAATTCATTTTGTCACTTGTTTCGTTTCATTCAATGGTTTATTTTCTACAGCTTCTTGATTATTTTGTTCATTTTGTTGTTTACTTTCTTGGTTCATTTTTCTTGATTAGCTGGTGTGTATTTACTCAATTTGTTGCTTACTTTTCCTTGTCTTGTTTATTTTATTGCTTTCTTTGTCATTTCCGTTCACCTTCTTCATTACTTTGTTCAGTTTTGCTCATTTCCTTGACTACTTTGTTTTTCATAATTGTTCTTTTTCTGCATATTCTTGGTTAGTTTATTTTTTTAATTTTGTTTCTTGATTATGTTGTTTAATATTTTCTTAATTTTTGCTCATTTTCTTGAGTATTCTGCTTATTTTGTACTCACTTTCTTTTTTACTCTTTTCCTCTTTATTTTGTTCATTTTGATTCACTTTCTTGATTATTTTTGTTCATTTTGCGATGCATTGTCTTCATTTGTGTTCATGTTTCTTGATTATTTTGTTTGTTTACTAATTGTGTTGTTTATTTTTGTTCAGTTTGTTTATTTTATTGTTTTCTTGATCATTCATACTCACTTTCTTTACTATTTTGTTCTAGTTTGCCCTTTTTTTTTCTTGGTTACTTTATTTTCTTCAGTTTCTTGATTATTTTGTTCATTTTTGTGCATTGTATTTATTATTTACTTAATTTGTGGTCTTTCTTTGGATATTCTGTTTATTGTTATTCATTTCCTACACTGTATTGTCCATTTTTATTCATTTTCTTAATTGTTTTATTAATTTTTACTCATATTCTTAATTATTTTGTTGCTCCCTCCCAATGTTCACACTAAATCTACAATGTTGATACAATACACAATATATCTAAAATGTTTTAAACTGTGCAATGCGCAATGTAAACTTTTGACAGAAAAGTGTTGACTGTTGCTGCTATTAAAATGGGTTTGATGAATTGTCTTCAATTGTGATTTCTTTGAAATGCATCTAAATGTCTTGTCCATGCAATAAAGTCAACAAAACCTGCACAGACCAGACTAATTTGCTGTTTGATTACAAATAAAGGGGTATGACCTAAACACATCCTAGTGCCTGAGTCACCAAAATCTGAGGCACTAAATTAAAACAAATAAATCTTGCATTGGACATTATTTTTCTTGGAAAGAAAACAATGCTTAGCAGTACTATGAATAGTTTCTTTAGAAAACATTTGTGAGTCCTGTCATTTTGTTTGGGTGCGCACAGTAGGTCATTTTGTTTTATTCTCTTTTCAACTGCTTTCCTAGCCACAACACCATTAGTATAAACAAAAAAGTACACAGTATGCCATTAGTCTGTGAGACGCTGTCATTTAAACCATCCTGGTATACTCTGAAGTTGACTTAATTTAAACCCCTGTGGAGAATCAACACAGATGTCACACTGACACTGTTGCTTCCATGCTGTCTTGCATAGTGTTTACCAAGAACAGAGGCCTGACCTGCGTATAGATGACATGTAAGATTGGCAGCTGAGTAATAAGATGGTGAACGTTTGTGACCTACTTTTATGCCAAAGAAAGGTTTTAAGATCTTTTTGTCACTGACAGTTGTGAAGTGGTAACTGTAAATGGGTGTATTAAAATATACAGTTTGACTTGTGGAGCAGTATCAATACATTTTGTCATATACACTTCCAGTTAAAATTTTGGACACATCTTCTCCTGCATTGAGTTTTTTATATTTTTTTAACCTCTAAGGACCTAGCGTCCACATACGTGGACAACACATTTTGCACTGTGATCTTCAAAAGATGTGCAAAATGTTTGTATGTGTTATTATTTAATGGAAAAGCAGTCAGGAAAAAACTGCTACAGTATGTCACACCCCCCACATTTCTGCAGATATTTAATTAGATCTTTTCATGGGACAACACTGAAGAAATGACACTTTGATACAATGAAAAGTAGTCAGTGTTCAGCTTATATAACAGTGTAAATTTATTGTTCCCTCAAAATAAC
>JAQQAE010009220.1:0-14735 GCA_029823295.1 Pseudamia nigra
TGTGCACACTTATGCAACCTCATTATCTCAGTTGTTTATTTTTACTTCACCTCCCTGAAAGATTTCAGTTTGTTTTTAAATTGTGTTGTACATGATATAGGCCACATTAAAGGTGGAAAAAGTTGTGAAATTATGTATCTTGGTATAATTTTTTTTACATCACAAAACCCTGGCATTTGAACAGGGGTGTGTAAACTTTTGATATCCACTGTATGTATGTAATAAAAAGACTGGAAATAGATGTTATTTCTCCATAACACAATTATCTAATCATTTTGTCCTACTGCATTGTGGTTGGTTTAGTTCCTATGAAATAAAAGACATTGACGTTCTTATTTACTTGTTGCCCACCTGAGCATTAAACGGAGCAGATCATGCACCTGCACCGTCTATCCTGCCTCGCTCCGCCCAGTCTGGATCATCAGCTCTGCTGGTCTCAGCATGGCCCAGCTCCGTTTGGAATGAAAGACTGTGTCCATAATCTGTGTGCCGGCATGTTAATTTTCAAGTCAAAGGGGCAGCTCCCTTTTCATCACGGCAGAGTCTGTGGAATATTCAGCACGCTGCAGATGTTCATGAATAATGTCTGTGGCCAAACCCCTGGCTGAGGCTGGGGGAGGAGGGGTAAAGGGAGAGGGGAAGGGCGGGGGGGTAGGGGCGGTAGTGAGGCCAGATGAATTACACGTAGGGGGGATCTGACAGGCGGCGTGGAGCTTTGTGATCATTCCAAAGTTCTAATAATCTCTCTCACCTTCTCCATCTCCCCAGTAATGAAAGAGAATAGGTGATTGCACCCCAGGCTATGTTCCCCGCGTAATGACTCCTCCAAAGGCACAGAGCCGCCAAGGAAAAATGAACTTTGAATGAGCGGCGAATTGGCTCTGACAGAGTGATAGACCGTGACACAGATTCTGTAGCAAAACAGACGTAGTGCTAATTGATTATCAATATTTTAAGCAAAGTGATGAAAATAAGCATTAAGAGATGAGAAAGAGGGAAGAGAGAAGGGAATGCACAGTATTACCTTGGAGGGGGGCTGTCATTTGTCCAATCTCCCTGGCTCTTCCCAGCACTTCTCCCCCATCTCTCCCTCTCCCTAGTGCCATCCTCATTTTGATGCATTCTGTCTGCTTTTCTTCATCATTTCTGGCGTGCTGCTATTTTAACGTTAATTGCCAAATATGTCCCTGAACTTAACTATTAATTTTGTATCTCTTTTCTTTATTCATTTATTTGCTTTCACCTCTGATGTTCTATCAGACCTTGTTTTCAGGGGGTAGTCACCTTGTCCTTCACAGTGTGTAGGAGTTTAGTAACTTATTTATATTTTTTGTTAAAAGAAGAAAAGAAATGAAACACTTATTCAAGTACATTGTGGGCAATCACTGCCTGTGCAGTGAATTTGTAAAAAGAAATCTAAGAAAATGTATTCAGTTGTTTTTTAGGGGCATTAAACTAGAGCTCATACACACTGATCATACACACTCATCCCTTCAATGCACATCTATGAGGACCAGACCAAAGAGTAGGCAGGGAGTAGCCGAGACCACCAAGTTTGTGTGTCTTTTCTATGGTGCGTGTTTGTTCCCGTAATGTGGCCAGTTGTGGTGAGCTCTATAGACACTGCCAGGGTCCCTTCTCTCTTGCCTTTCTTTTCTAAGTGGCTGCCCTCCTGAACCTCCTTGTGTCAGCAGTGCGATTAGCGGCTGCAGTTTACCTTTCATGTGCGGGGGTCCTGGTAGACTTAGTCCCATCTCCTCCACCACAATCACCACTGTTACACACACATGAAACACACTCTCAGTGGTGTGCCATCACAATGGCATCCAACAGGCTTTCAGTAGGGGAACCAGAGACCTATTCTGCACCAATCAACTGCATGCTCAAGTGCATTCATACTGGAGTAAACAGAACTGAACAGATACACACACACACACACACACACACACACACACACACATACAGAACACAGGTTTATCTTTGCCCTGAAAATTCACCACTTGCACTCCAACTTACTTTTAGACTAAAATTTCAGCACATTATCAGAAAATTTGACAAGTGAACCCTTTTGAGAATTTGGTCACTCCTCTCTCTCTTTTTTTTTTTCAAATTTTAATAAAGTGAAAAGTGATAACATCAGTGTTTGTAGATCCAAACCAGCCAGGAAACATGAAGTTAAAGCTTTTTTGAGTCTTCTTCTTCTCCTTTCAGCTGCTCCCCTCAGGGTTTGCCACAGCAAAATACCAATGATTCGCATGTTAAAGCTTTTTTGAGTGCCTGATAAAATGTCACATTGCAGAAAAAAAATCACATCATGCTCAAAACTGCATATTCTAGGTGTTGTTGTGATTTAGATTAATTTTGGTTGAGTTTTGTCTGTCTCTACTCTATTTAAAATGCCCAAAGAATAACTGTTGAGACATCCATTAAAAATGTGCAATTGCATGAATACTTTCACTAAAATATGGCAGATGTCATTTCATTGGTGGCTTGATTTCATTAGTGGCTTTTTTGTGTCCTGCATGGGGGCCTTGATGCTTGTAACAGGGTATCCCTACCACTACACACTGTGAATGAGCAGACAGAAAAGGATGTCAGGAAGCAAGATGGGTACAAGAGAGAAAGAGGGTGAGAAAAGATAACAAAGGAGAAAAGGAAGACATAAATGAGACAAAAGAAAATATGAGACAGTGGCATGTGGCGACATGACAGGGTTGAAGTTGAGGGTGAAGTGTCATTCAGAGGCCCCAGGATGCTTAATATTTTACCATGTGATCCTTGCATTATGGATTTGGTCTGATTGCCCTCGCAAGACCTCTGCTGTGCTTTCACTAGTTCATCTCATCAAAGTTTTCACCACGAAACTTTATCTGAAAGGCATCCCTGTCCCCCACTAAACCAATAAATTCTCACTAATAGTATAACTTTTACACACGCACTGATGTAAGGTTTTGATACAGTATATCAACCCTAAAAGGCATTTCCAATTTACATATGATATTTCCATTGCAAGGTTTCAAGGTTGAACTCTGTTTGACCTGGTGCATTCATAGTAGATGCTTTGAGCAATCCCCTTCAGCCTTGTGTTTTATGAATTTGTGTGTGTGCATGACACTCATGTGAGCATGTTGACATCTGTGTGTGCTCCTCAGGTGTGTGTGTTTATGTGTGCGTGTGTGTGCAGCCTGTGGCATTGCGTGGTCCTCAGAGTAATCTCCCTCTCTGATCTGCCTGACTGCTGGAGGACTCGGCTTCTCTCCATCTTTTCTGCAGTTCTCCTCTTTAGCCCAGGGTCCACGGCCTACATTTCCCTGAGAGCACTGCTTCAGCTGCATAGTCATGGGATACACTATTGCTCTTGGGTTTATAGGGCAAATTGGGGTGGTGATGCTGCGCCACCCACATGCACCACAAAGATCCTACCACCCTACTGGCCATTCACTCACCTGGCCCCCAGGAAACCTGGTCTCACCCCAGACCTCCTGTGACCAAAGGCAGAAGACCCCAGGGTTTTAGCTGTAGCCCAGTGCCATGTAGTACAATTATCAATCACCATTTTGTCTAAGTTTAGTTAATGTTATATGTTATCTAAACCCTGCCTTTCCCAAACTTAAGATTGGGGTCACAGAGCTGTTGTTTTGTTTTGGTTGTCAAATGCAGTAGAAAGGGATCAGAGATGTCACATACAAAAACAATGTTAATGATAAAAGTGATGTAGACACGAAAGACTTAAAAGTTACAACAGAGACAAAAATGACATGAAACAAAGAAAATAGGATAGATTTAACAAGATGAAAACAATTTAGAAAGTGAACTAAAATGAAAAATATGTCAAACATGTAATGTATGATGTAATGATGAAGTCATTTTAGTCTTGCGGAGATGCAGAAGTGGTAATTTGGGTCTCATTCTCAAAAGTTTCTCAAAAGTTTGGGAACCACCAAGCAGCAACCTCCATGGCTGACTGGTGAGTTAGATGCAGAAGGGTCAAAAATTGTTATACAACTATGGTTTCAGTGTTCATTGAGGGCTGGCTCCAAAAGTGAATCACTTCCCATAGAGTCCTGTATTAAAATGTCGTCCTTGTTTACAGCCTGGTATAAACAGTCGTTCTGGTCTGTTTTATTTTCCCTGTGAATACTGTATGGGGTGAATTTTTATATAACTTCTCCATTTAGATGATCCCAATGCCAATATTTGCACATAGTTATTGGTAGCTTCCCGTTGATTGATAGGTGTGTCCAAGCCAGATTTCTTCACCGTTTTATTTAATTCACCTCAGCTCCAATCACACTCCACTTCAAGGCCATTTTTGGAAAACGTGACGTCACCCATTGTTTGAAGGTTTGTGGGTCTTTCATATACAGTCGATGCCACTGATCCAAACTACCGTATTTTCCAGCTGATATGTCGCTCCAGTATGTTAGTTGCATGAGCCAAAAAATGCATAATGAAGAAGAAAAAAACGTGTTAGTCGCTCTGCAGAACAGGTCGCATCTGTTTGGGGAATGCACGTCAAACGCACAGAGCTCGCAGCTCGCCTCTTCTAGCGGTTGTCAGTGTGACAAACACTCTATAGTCGAATTTATTTAAAATACAAGTCGCTGCAATGTATTTGTCGCTCCCCTCACCAGATTATGCAAAAAAACGCGACTTTTAATCTGGAAAATACGGTAATCCATTCATTGTTTGATTAAGAAACTTATTCAAACACAAGGGATATTATTCGAGTTTCAACTGTCTTTGTTCAAATACACTCCCAATTGTTAATCAATATTTGGTTGATCGGCTGTTTCAACTGATTCAGTGTGTTCTGGAACAAAACAGTTTACCCTTGCCGTGCTCCTCTAGTCTAATCATCCCTATGTTTTTTTCAGTCAGGTAACAATTGTGGGACTAAAAGATTCATGGATAGTGTTGCAAAATTCAGGTATTTTTTTACTTCGCTTCTTAATAATGTCCAGAGATATTTATGGTATGTAAGAAGATGTTAAAAGAGGAATAAAGGTTATGTTATTTGAGAGCAGCTTTGGTTAATGACTGGATCCTACACAAAAAAATGTTTATATGTGCAGTAAGTTGTCAACCTTAGACCTTACATCTCCAGTTATAGCCTATATACAAAACCTATAAAGACAAAAAAAGATGCTTCAGTGTGTGTTTGCCTTTTAGTGTCGAGACCTTCTGTACATACAGTATGACACAGTTTGAATTTTATTCATTTGTGGATTTATGCATAAGTGGATAGTCTGAACTTTGAGCAGAGTTCTTTACTTTTTTGTTGTTTTAGATATATCGCTTCTTATTTCCTCAGTCTTTGAGTTTGACAGATGCAATCTCAGCATGATCGCTGAAATGGAAAACGCAAACATGGAGCCCAGGTGTCTAGAGTTAAGAGGCTGTTTTAAAAATTAATAGAACAAATGTTGCATGAGCCAAGCTGCAGAGTTTTAAATGTGGGTTCTGACATTGTGAGCATGATTTTTTCCCACCTAAAGGTAAATTATCCAGCTTGAACCTTCAGTAATGTCAGGCGTAACAGTGAAAGTGCAGAGATCAGCATTTTATTGGGGTCTGAGACTGCACAGTGTGAGCATACATCATTGAGAGCTTGTAACTGGCTTCTTCATTCAGTCAATCTCTCCTCACTGATGCATCTATAAAGCCACAAGAGTACACGCTCTAATTGATGCACCCCTGGCATCAGAATATAGCTGTGAAACAGAAAAAGAAGCTCTTCAGACAATTGCCAATGAATAATTAATTGATTTTGTAAGATATCTCTCTCTAATTGTTTAGTTTGTAAATATTTCATGGGTGTCATTTAAATCAGCCTGATGACAGATGCAAAGGGCGGCCTGTAATGAACATCATTCAAGTTGAGCTCTTCTCATTTCTGCCTTGAGGAATTTTCTCCGTATGATTTTTCCATACATAGAATCATATGGTTGTGGATGAGATTCATACACAGTACTTTGTGAACTTATTACATATTCATATGCTTTTTGTTGTCAGAAGACTTTCTTCAGCCCGGCACAAGCTGCACTATGTCATACATTAGCTCTTTGCAACATATGCTTTGGCCTTGAATGATTTTATGCACCCTACTGCTAAATATTTAAATTAGTCCATGTATCTCCTCCTGATTAAATATCCAGTCAAGACGGCAGTACATTTCTGATATGTGCTGTGTCAAATTAGCTTTACAGCTACAAGGTTTAGTTGTGCTCAAACACAAGAACTTCAATGTGACAAGACACACACTTGAATAAAAGCAAGGCTTATCTGAAGCCCTTTTCATGTGCTTTTCTGTATGCTGTGCCACCTAGTGGTTGATCTTGGCATTGCTTCTTTTTAAGACCATTTAACCTCTACACCTGCTTTGGATCCTCAGTGTTCAACAGCATCACGATGCTAAGCTACTTGAAAGAGAATCTGAAAATGAGTCCTGTGTAGTAGCTTTTTAATGAATAAATGTCAGTTTACAGTCAGGTTAATATTGTGAAACCTGTTTAACAGCACTTTGAACAATGATGTCGTCAAATTGTTTGATAAAATGTATTTTTAAAGATAAAAGAAAACTTTATCCCGGTTCATGGTGTGAAGCAATAAAGAATATCTAACAGTTTTCTATTTATGTTTATCTGTGTTAATGTTCTCTTTCCACACACAAAGTTTTGCCATTCTACAGCATACTGGAACTGATAGCTGAACAATATACTGAATTTTAATTGATGGAGCAGCAGTCATGCAAGCATATGGACCATCCTAATACAGTGTTTTGTGTTTTACACTGTGACACTCATCCCACTAATTCTTGTTGTGCTCCAAAATTAATGTTTGTTGAGTGTAAACTAGCTCTCAGTAACTGGGGTCTTTCGATGTATCACTGCAAAGTCATATCGGAGACAATTATGACATTCATTGTTAACGTGGCTATGATAGACATAATAGAACTGAATTGGGTTGTCATTCCTAAGGTGCACGGGCTACTTGTTATTAAAATTAGCTCTGCAAAAGTCACATTACTCCTTTACAAAAATAGTTCAGGTGATATTGATGCTTAAATCTCAGAACTTGCCTCTCAAATCAGCTTTCTTTCTGTCTGTCTGCCTGCCTGCCTGCCTGCCTGCCTGTCTGTCTCTTCTTGCATGTCAGGCCTATTATTCACCAGTCTATGTTCGAATGTCTGTCCTCAGGCACCACTTCGTATGTTTCTCTGTCTCATCTTTCTGTCTGTCAGGGGTGTTATACATCAGTGTTTCTTCATGTCTGTCTGCCTGTCTGTCTCGTATTTATTTTTTTATTTATTGTCTTTTCTGTCTCTCTGGTATTCAGTGGTGTTTGGAGGCCCGGCTGCCGAGCCTCACTGTAAAGTGCTCGGCTGATTGGAAGGGACATTTTTCCAATGGCGCTGCGCTGCCTCTAATATTCTGTTTGTCGTTGGGTGTGAGGCTGATTTATCACGCCTCCACTCCTGCTGACATTCAGATTCACTTTGATTGGCATGGCAGGAATGACACCCACCACTACCAACTCTGCTCACATCACTCCAGTTATCACACATATACCCAGGCACTCACAGTCAAATGTGATATTCTACTAACTCACAGTCAGCCATAGAGTAGATATGAATATGCTTATTCCAACAACACATAACCACTGCGTTTCAACATGGTGACACACACTTGCATACATAGCTACGCTCATAAACTCTGAAAATGCAGAGTCTAAGTAGATAAGTGTTGTGTTGACCTCAGCCTTCTCCATGGTTGTTTGTAAATGTTCTACTGAGTTTATTGAACACCGTGGGCAGACTGCTGCTCTTATTTTGTTCTATCACCTCATGAACTCTATAATATGATAGCCTTTCTCACTT
Organism: Pseudamia nigra; assembly: GCA_029823295.1. NCBI lineage: Eukaryota > Metazoa > Chordata > Actinopteri > Kurtiformes > Apogonidae > Pseudamia > Pseudamia nigra. Next base: position 7,880 of record JAQQAE010009220.1, read on the forward strand.
CTAATACTTACTGTACCCGGCCTAAGGCTTCACACTAACACATTCTTGTGTTGAATAAGATCTTTCTCTGTCTTTTTTCACACCCTCTGTCCCTCCCTTCTTCCCCCCAATCCCTCCTTAATAACTCTATAACTCACCTCCACCTTAGATTTAATTGCTTATCTGTGTGTAAACGTATTAACCCTCTACTGTATCTGTTTTTCTGCCGTCCCGGGGGCCCGACAAGCCTCTCTGACTGCCGTGCCTTACATCCAATGAATAGTCCTTCTCTGAGCGGTAATAGGGAATCAGCATCGTAGCAGCAAGCATTGGCGGCGTGTAAGAGATAAATCAGATTGGGGGTCTTGCTTTGCCAGTTTATTGAATCTAAATTGCGTGTGCGCCTGGCCCCCGCCGGCCCTACACAGCCCATCCATCTCCCGGCTGATAATGGAGCGGGCCCGATTCCACCTGGTGGGAGCATTATTACATTTCCCCTCTAACGAGACCCAGCTAATCCTGCCAAGGGAGGAGGACAGAGGAGAGGACAGGAGAGGAGAGGAGAGATGGAGGAAAAGAATCAGCTAAAGAAAAGGAGAAACGCAAACATCCTGGCAGCAGGCCTTTGCCTCCTACTCTCCTTCTTTTTCCCTTTCTCACTTTCTTCCTCTCTGTTGTTGTAGCTCTGATGGCGCTAGATGTTTTATGCACATGGCCCCTGGGCCCCTGAGCTGCAATTACACTCATAATCACAATGCGATTTCACTGACACTCTCCGCCCCTTCACACTGCCATCCCTCCTCTTTTCCTCCACCCCTGCAGCCAAGAGTGAACGAAGTGTAAATGAAGTGAAAGCCCTCTCTGCTCTCCAACACCGGGCCATTTATTACCCACTTTAATAAAAGTCCATCACAGAATTATCCAACAATGAACTGGAGCCACTAAGTTGCCAAGATATATACTTCCAATAACTGTCTTTTGCACACAGACCAGCCTGTGTTCCTGCAGATAACACTGACGCATTTTTGATCTTTAATTCTTTGTACATGCTTTTAGCATCAGAAATGTTACCAGGCTTTCCATGATAGTGCAGCAAACATTGCTCCCTTAATGTATTTTTTGTAGTTGATGTTTTTTTAAAGCCGAGCTCCTTATTGATGTAATTAAATCGTATCCCTGGCTCAGTGCTGAGGCCTACTTTCATTGTTTTGAGGGGGCAGGAGCCCCGTGAGGCAGTGTACTGATGAGAGATGGATAAACAGTTTGATTTGCTGCTATCGCCCCCAGGCACAGTGTACTGGAGAGATGAGCAAGAGAAGGAAGAGAAAGCACAAAAATGGGGAGGGCTGGGAGAGGGCAAAACAGAAGGAGAGAAGAGAGAGCAAAAGGATAAGAGAACCTGTTGGGGGCGGGATGAAGGTATAGAGGTTGAGGATAAACATGCAAACAAAAAGAGGTGACAAATCGCTAACTGTTGTTGCCGTGTACGTTTGTGTGCATGTAAGCAAGGTTTTTTCTCTTACTTCTCCTTGTTTGTCAGTTTCCTTCTCTGTCAGTTCTTCCTCTTACCTACATGCCCCCCATCTATTTGTCTATCTCTCTTCCCCTATTTTCCTCCCGTCTCCCCATTCCTCCCTCCCGCTCCATCACACCACCAATACTGCTCTGTCTCCTACCTGCCTCACGGTAGCCCCAAGCAAAGAGGGATCTGGAGAACACCGAGAGGAGTTTACTCACACACACAAGTACACATTTATGCATTCAAAGACGAAAACTCATGAATGTAGAAGGTTAGATAGGGAGGATTATGCAGTCTATGGTTTGTTTATCGACACAAACCTGCACTCACAATCCCACAAACTTAGTGAAAATTTGACTGCGTTGGTTGTTATAGTTTGGCAATGCATGCTCCCACACACATACACATGCATTGCACATACACATTGTAGCTGAGGGAGGTAGAGGAGGGTTCAGTCATCCATGTAGAGTCATTGTTAGTAAAGATGCGGAACCTCCAGACTTAACCAGCCGTAACAGCAGTGTGACGGGTTCTTTGTCTACGCCAATTACTGAACAAAAACAGCAGCACAGTCACTGAGAGACAAGCACAACCCATGGCCTCTTGCATCCACACATGCACAGATGTGTATGTGTTATATTTTGATGATATATACCATATTTAAAACACAAACTTCAGCTGACTGAAAACTCTACGTGTACGTGTATGCGAGCATCCAAAACGGTGCATTCAAACCACATTCGGACACCCACCGTTGTGCCTTAAAAAAAGTATTCTGTATGCACACACAAACACTTACGCCCACTCCTATATTGTATTAACTTCCCCAAATCAGTGCAGCACTCTCATTTTCTTCCCGTGTCTGGTTGCTCTCGTCTTCTTCTCCTGTTTCTCTCTCCCTCTTTTTTTTTCAAAGTTTAAACTCATTAAGTGTAATGATATTGGAGACTCAATTTTACATAGCTCACTCATCAACCAGTAAGATAGCAATAAAGGGGAATGGCTCCGCTGAGGCCCTAACGCTGCAAAATAAATGATGTGCTGCAACGGAAATGTAATTAATTTAGAGGCAGTATTGATAGTCCTGCCATACACGGCATTATATTTTTTAATGTGGCTTAACATCTTGATTATTCAAGGGGAAAGGCGGAGGAAAAGGGACCCGAGACAACACAACTCATGATGAGAGATGCTTAAAATGCCCTGACGAGTGTTTACTCCCGCAGCCTCACTTTCTCTTAAGCTTTTCATTACGCCAAGACGATAAACACCTCTCAGGAAGATGCACTGTCTTGTGACTTTATAGGGCTGTGAGGAAAAAGCAGAGAGGGTTGCTGGCAAGGAAAAGACGAGGAGGCATGATTCTTTTTTTTTATTGATTTGAATGCTTACTGTTGTTTCTCTGATTTCTTAGCAATATTACCAGTGTGTTTCAACACTCCCCCCACGGAAATCTCTTTTATACCCAATGTTTTCATCACCTTTGAAAAAAAGTTTGTGTACAAATGGATATTTTTTCTTAAATTCAGTACAATTAGGCCAATATAGTTATAAATCACATCGATATTACCTACAACAAACACCACATCTAATACTAGAATAGAAAAGTTTTCTACAACTAGTCCATTATGAGTACTTGACTTTCTGTGTTCTCTCACATCTGTTTTTTCAGCTAAGACGGACGAGGTGCTAAAGGCCAAAATGGCAAAGAGAGAGGAGGAGGCCCAGAAGATGCAAGAAGAAGGTAAATAGAGACAGAATGTGTATGTTGTGGGTGGTGTGGGTGTGTGTCGCACATTGAGAATGTCTTCTTGACACCAGTTAAGTCATCCTGGACAACACAGTCACAAAAGGAAACAATAAATAAAGCATCAACCAACATTTTGCATCATTTAAATTGCTGGCAACTTGGCAATCAAAACAATAAGATTATTCAAGTGAGCATTGCTCAGTCTCCATCACGTAGCCAATGATATTACCTTTGAGGAGTGTGAACATAAAATACAAAACTATTCTAGGTGTTTCTAGCTTGTAAGACATCTGTTGCACAACTACTTTTTTGTTACATTGCTTTCCTAAATCAGCTGGAGCATGTTTATCTGGAAAAGCAAGAAGCAAATTTGTTTTGTGCACAAATAAACACAACTGATACAGCTTACGTGTCACTTGTGTGAGCTAACAAATGTAATAAAATTAAGCACAACAGCACAGAACATGTCTTTGTTTTGGAAAACTCTATTATGCTGTCAAAGCAGCAGGTGTTTTAAGTATAGTACCAACACTTTATCCACTAAATTGCTTTAAATATGCTTGAATAACCTTCCTTGACTCATAAGAGACAATTCATCTGTACTTGGAAGATGATAAATCTGTACATCCATGATCACAGAGATGCTTATTACACTGTTAGGTTTTTATGAAGACAGTTGTACTGTACATAAGGATGCATAGTAGATGTGCAAAGCAGAAATGTGCTGATCCTTACTGACTGTATATTTAACCTGCCACCCCCTCCCCCCAACACACACACACAGTCACATACACACACACAGTCACACACACATACACCTCAGCAGTGGACATGCACACATTCATAAAAGCAAACCTCCTCAATACACATTTATATAAAGTCAAGAGTAATTTGCAGTGGGTATGCTGGTGGAAATATAAATACTTAGATAGAATAATGACCCTCGTCCTTGTTCTGACCAGCGTGTGACATTAATGAGAATATCAAATGCACTGTTATCTGTTGCAATGTGTGTGTAGGTGCATGCACCCTTGTACTGTATGTGTAGTAGCATAGTTTGTTCTAATGTGGTGTTTTTATATGGCTGGACTCTCCTTTCTTTTGGTGTAACTGTTTGTGTTTGCACTGAGGAGGAATGGCAGCGTGACCTTTAAAGTTAGTTGACCTTTTAGCCAAATGAAAGTCCAGCCATCAGAAACTAATTACCCTGCACTCTTGCTTTGGTCCACCAGTTCTGGGAAAAAATTATCCCCCCTTTTCTCTATTTCACCCTGCTTGGTTTGGGTTATTTCTGTTATAGCCTTTCAGCAATTCTCTCATTAATTTTATTCACTTTTTCCCTACTGCTCCTTTTCTATCCTCCTACTGTCACATACTCTTTCTTACCACCTCCATTTACCCTCCTTAACCATTTCCACTTTTCTCTTGCCCTCTTTCTGTTTCTTTTTACTATTTATTTTACCTTCTCTCTTCCCCGTGTGCAAGCACTGCCAAATTGGTGACTAAGTGCCTTGCTTGGGGCCCAGTCATATAGCTTCCTGAAGCAGAGTTTACTCAGCTCTGTTGCCTCTTTTTGGAAACAGTTGACTTTCCTGCCCTGCGCTCAAAGCCTCCGTCATCTCTCCTCCAACTGTTTCTTCTGTGTGAAGTAAGGTGTTGTGCTTGATTGTGTAGTGGAACAGAGCATACAACATGCTGTGCAGCCATGCCTTTGAAGAGCAGGACGATCATTTTATTCCTTTCCCTGGACAGGGACACATGAAGTGAGATCAGAAAGGCTTGACAAAGTGGCCCTGATGACTTACCCCTGCCTTGGAAGTGTGAAAACCCAGTGGCATTGTCACAAACACACACCGACATACACACACATAGGCAGAGTCAGCCAGCTTCATCCTCTTCTGCCTTTCCTCCCAGCACCAAGTAAAATGGAGGAGGTAAGCCACTGCTGCTGCTAAACAGCAGATCATCAGGGGTCTCTGTATTCCCTGCAGGGCCTCTTAGAGGTCAACACAACTAGAAAGTTTACATTTGAACCGCTAAGTCAACTGAAATGAGAAAACCTTTAAAGAGATTGGAGGGGAGAAGAACAACACTACCTCCCACACTCGCCGTTCATAAATAGATTCACATCCTAGACTGGCAATGTATTTGAGTTAGTTTAGCCCTAATCGAAACCACTGAGATCTGATTCATGTGGATGCTATGATATGCAAGCTATTATTGTAGCGAACTGTTGCTGCGTACTGCGAAGCCCTGTGAGAACAGAGGGTTTTCATCAGCAGGGTTTAGTGAGAGAGAGAAAGGAGAGGATCAATAACTGGCCCTGTGGTCATCAGTTAACAAAGTAGTCTCCACTTAAAAGGAGAGTTTGCCTCTCTGGTTAAGGGCAGCCAGATGATGCTAGTGGTTGAAAAAGGAAACGTGATATGAAAGAGTGTGAGAATGAGAGGGGAAGATGATTTCTTTGTTAGTTGCATGCCTTGTTTAGGCTTTAAAAGCTGAGAGATGTTGTTTGCTTGCCCAGGAGGCTTTTAGCTAACATTGTGTGTCCTGCTATAATAAGATGGACTGACTGCCAATGCAGGACCGTCTGTTTGGGTAGACTGTATTGTCAGTATGCACCTTTCCAACTGAAGCGTGTTGAGGATGGTTTTATTGTGGTGTTACAATATGTTGGCCTGCATCAAAGTTTTTGAATTACCAGTATTATGAATTTCCACAAACCTGCATTTGGCGCTTTAAAGGAGACATATACAGTAGTATCCCTATTCGTCAAGTTGACTCATATTTACCCAAAAGGTGTAAAATTTCACCTCAGTGTTCCACAAAGATCCTTCAGTCCACCATGTCCATATACTCCTGGTTTTTGGCTCTGTATCAAATGTGCTGTTTCAGTGTGTGTTGGTTTAAATGCAAATATCCTGATATTAAACACACTCTTTTCATGCCTGTGCCATGGCTATCCATCATGTACATCCCTGGTACATTACCCCAGGATGGTTTTGGTGGTTCTGCTGGTCCTAAAACACTGAGAGGAACATGGTTGTACAGTTGTGACATCATAAACATCCAGAAATCCAAATGACCTCATTCAGGACCAGTTATCTGAAAAGGCACTGTGTACTTTTGCTCTTTTTGATATTTTAACATCAGTTTTAGAGCCCCCAGCCTTGTTTTGTAATATGAGAATAAATGAAACCCTATTTTTTACAGTATGACCTTTAAATACCGTAATAAGTATCTTTAAAATAGCAGGAACTCTAGCATTTCAACCAATCTGTCACAAAGTTTGTGGTTATACCTTAGCAGATAAAGGATGTTAAAGGGGAAGTACCTGTGATATACCATATTTTCCGGACTATACGTAGCACTTTTTTCCATAGTCTGGCTAGGGGTGCGACATATACTCAGAAGCGACATATATATTAAAATATTTCACGTGTTCGTTTTTTTTCACACTGAGAGCAGTGAGAGGGCACTCTAGGCTTGTATACCTGCATCTGCCGCACCTCTATCACTGACAGTTTAAAGTGTAAACATTACCAGTAACAACCATACCTGCCATCATCCCTGGAGGCTTAACCAAAGTACTCCAGCCACTTGACATC
>JAQQAE010009221.1:0-14735 GCA_029823295.1 Pseudamia nigra
GTTGGTGTGAGAGAAGAAGATGCAGACGATAGGGTGAGATGGAGGCAGATGATTCGCTGTGGCGACCCCTGAAGGGAGCAGCCGAAAGGAAAAGAAGAAGATTTTTCAGTTGGGGTCCCCAAATTTATGTACCTATCTAATTTTGTTTTTATGCATATTATTTCGGTTCATCCAATAAACCTCATTTCACTGCTGAAATATTACTGTGCCCATGAGTTATTTGACGTATCAAAATGAAATTCATGATCCAACCTTCCTGTAACGGAAGAAAAAACCTCCAGTAGAACCAACGGCTCAGGGCAGGCACCTACGTATCTGCATCGACCGGTTGGGGTTAGTGAACAGAGGAGAGACAAAAGAAAAGAGTAGAGATAGAACAACAAACAACACAGACACTGGACTGGTCCACGACTAGCAAACGCACATCAAGGACATCTAGAGACCTGTATGAAGGACGGCGAGAGAGAAAATGGAGGAGGGGGGGGAGCACAGACCTACAAGGAAAACACAAAGTTAGTATCACAATACAGATGACATGGAAATAAGAGGGAAAGAAAGAGAGAAGGCAGAGAAATAGAGAAATAAAGAGGGGAGGAGAGAGAGAGAGAGAGAGAGAGAAATAAGGAGCGAGAGAAATAGAGGGGAAGAAAAAGAGAAGACAGAAAGAGGTAGAAATAAAGTGAGAGACAGAAATAAAGGAGGAAGGAGAGAAAGAGAGAGAGAAGCTTGGTGCATCACAGTTCCCCAGCAGTCTAGGACTATGCAGCAGAACTAATGGAGGGTTAAGGGTCACCTGACCTTGCCCTGACATTATACCTGTGCTGTCGTCTTTGCCAGGACTCTCTTGCAAAAGAGATTTTTGATATCAACAAGTTCTCGTCTTGGTTAAATAAAGGTTAGATAGAATTAAAAAATGTATGACTTCATTTGTTCTTCCGTGTGGAGTCTCTGTTGTCACAGTTTGCACATCATAATGCATCACACCTTTTTCAGTGGGAGACAGGACTGGACTGCTGGCAGGTCAGTTTTGTACCTGCACTACAAAGCCACTCTGTTGTAACATGTGCAGAATGAGTCTTGACATTGTCTTGCGGAATCAAGCAGTGACTTCACTGAAAAAGACGTTGCACCATGTGTTGCTCCGAAACCTGTATGTACATTTTAGCATTAATGTCTTCACAGATGTGCAAGTCACACATGGCATTGGCACTAACACAGCAGCATACGTCACAGATGCTGGCTTTTGAACAGTGCACTGATAACAATCTGAATGGTTGTTTTCCAAAAACAATTTGAAATCCAGCACAAACTGAAACAGCCCACTTAGAGAGGAGAGTATACTGTTTGTACACAGTAGAATCTGTTGTACTTTGAGCTTAAATTTAAAATACACATTCTAGAAACATATGAGAAGTAAATGAACTTGCCATAAAGGGGTAAAATATGTCTCCTTTAAAATTAGCACATGGAACCTAAGCAAGTATTGATGAGTTTATTATGGCATGTGAATACAAACCATGTGTGATGAATAGTGTTGCATGGTAAAGTGTGGTTGTATGTGTTTTTAAAAATCAGCGTAGCACTACTTTATGAGTTTGTCTAAATTGTGCCTAAGCACAATTGAAAAAAAAATTTAAACAAGCAACATTCTTCAAGGATGCAAACCTCTTGGGCATAACTATCTTGCAATTATCCACCCAGTTTCTTTAAGTAGTGTCATGGTTCACATGAAGAAGGCAGGTTATAAAATATCACACAAATACCACAGGGATGAGCCACCTCCCCTGAAATAAAGCTCACCTCCTTCACATTACCTATTTTCTGGTTTCTTTAGCACTGGGTTTGAAACTTTGTGCCGTTTTTTTAAAGCACTCAGTACACAAAGTCTTTCAGAAGCCATGCATCCCAACAAAACCTGTCAATCTCTTCGGTCAATACAGTGCACAAACAATTTGATTCAGCTCAAAAGTATCAGCGACACACTACCTCCGCAAATGAAAACCATTGTTGCATGCAAGCACATAGATTTCCAAATGCATAAAACACAATTGTGTATTCCCAACATCGCACACTATCAACACAAATAATGGGATTTTTTTCACCCAATATGTTCTAAACCTCCTCAAACAGTAAAAGTGCAAAGAAAGAAAACAATAGTGTTTTGTCCAGAAAAGACAAGGACAGAAAAAATAAGCTCTGTGTTGTTAAATCCGTGGATCTGCCCTTACGGCTTCATCCAAATCGTATGCAAGGAAACTGAGCACAAAGCAGTGGGTTTTGTTCTGTTATAAAACAATGATGAAAATTATAAACTGCAAAGAATAAGGCAGACTTGGTGAACGCATGTGATGGTTCAGGAGTGTTACTGTTCATGTGTTCGGGACAAAAACTGGAATAAATGTGTTTTCTGGATAGAATTCTATGATATGTATTCAAAGGAAGACTGCATTCTGTCCTCCACCGGCAAGTGCAGTAACTCTGCAACCTGAGAAAAAATAACATTAAAGTTTCAATTCATTTTCTTTGTCTTTTTTTGTTTCATTTCTTGTTAATATCATGCTCATTGTGAATCATTTTACTTCTCATTTTGTTCATTTTTATTATTATATTGTATTCATTGTAGTCTTGCATTCATTGTTATTCATTTCTTTGATTATTTCTTTAAGGTTTTTTCTGCAATTTGCTTCACTTCCTTTTTCATTTTGTTAATTTCCTTTCCTCTATTTTGCCTCTTGTTTTGTGCATTTTTGTGATTTTGTTCATTTTGCTCATTTTTTTGGATATATCCTTTATTTTGCCTCCTATTTCTTCATTTCCTTCCTTACTTTTTTGTTAATTTCATCCATTACTGTACCTATTTCTTAATTTTTTGATTTTGTCAATTATTTATTGTTATTTCTTAATTTTCTAGATTAGATTGTTAGTCTTGTATTAATTTTGTTGACTTTCTTTCTTATTTTCTTGATTTCTTTGTTAATTTTGTGCTCATGGTTGATCATTTTGCTTCTTTTGTTCATTTTGGTCCATTTTCTTGATTATATTGCTAATCTTGTATTTTTTTTTGCAATTTGCTTTGATTACTTTTTCATTTTGTGCATTTCTTGATGTTTTCATTTCTTTTGCCTCACATTTGTTCATTTTTGGATTTTTTTGGTTCATTTTGCTATTTTTTCTGGATGTATTCTACATTTTGCCTCCTATGTTTTCATTTCCTTCCTCACCTTATTTAGTTCATTGTCTTTCTAATTGTAATCTTGATTTATTTTTTCACCAGATTGTCCTTTATTAATTTTTTTCTGGTTGCATTCTTCATTTTGTTCTTGTGTTTTAAATTTCTTTCATTACTTTGTTTATTTCTTGTTCATTTCCTTCATTATATTGTATACTTTTGGTCATCTGGTCAATTTGATTGATTTTTCATAATTTTCTTGAATATATGATTCGTCTTTTATTCATTGTTTTTTATATATTTGATGATTTGTGTTTTATGCTTTATGTTACTTTACTTCCAGTCTCATTTTGTTCATTTTCTTAATCTTTTTATTCATTTTGCCTCTTATTCTGTTCACTGAGATTTTTTTTTTTCATGGATGCATTCTTCTTTTGCTTCTTATTTTGTTAATGCCCTTCCTTACTTTATTCAATTTTTGCTAATTTCCTTCATTATTTTGTTCATTTTTCTTCATCTTGAATATTTCACTCATTATTTTGTCCATATTTAAACAGTGAGACCAAACCACAGTAACTTTGCTTCCATTTTTGCCTGCATTTTAGAGTTATTACAAATATGACACTGCATTTTTTACACATTCAACACAATGACCCACAATGCTTTGTCCTAAAATAAATCAGACATCACGAGATCCAATTCCCCACTGAACAAAGATGGACTTAGTGCGCTCTTCCTTTATAGGGCAGTATTATAGATAGAAATCCTAACGCTTCTTTCCTTTCTTCTCTTTCCCTTTATTCCCTCCAGATTTCTCTCCAACACATCATTCGAGGGCCAGGGTGGTTTTATATCCAAAGATGCTCTCAGCCAGAACATCATCTCAGAAGCCCATCATTACATCTGGTCCCTCCAGCTGGACCCCTTAGGCCAGCCAACCTGGACACGCTTGGGACGTTGGCGTCGAGGGAGAGTTCTGATGGACCAAGGGGCTTGGCCAAGCCATCATGGTTCTGGAGGTGGCGGCGATTGGCGCCGACCCACACGGCTCCACATGAGGGTGGTTACACTGGTGGAGCACCCGTTTGTGTTCACGCGCGAGGTGGACGGGGATGGGATGTGTCCTGCAGGCCAGCTGTGCCTTGATCCGCTCACCAATGAATCCTCAGTTTTGGAAGGACTTTTCCAGAACCTTGCAGGGCCTAATGGATCTGTTCCCACGGAGCTGAAGAAATGCTGCTACGGATACTGCATTGACCTGCTGGAGAAACTTGCAGAGGACATGGGCTTCACTTTTGACCTTTATATCGTTGGTGATGGAAAGTATGGGGGCTATAAGAATGGTCGCTGGACAGGATTAGTCGGAGACCTCCTCAGTGGCGCTGCTCACTTGGCAGTGACATCTTTTAGCATTAATTCAGCCAGAAGTCAAGTAATTGACTTCACATCTCCCTTTTTCTCCACCAGCCTGGGAATTCTGGTCAGTACAGTTCTGCTCTTTCTGCCTTTTTCCTTGTATTTTCACTGATATATTCTTCTTCCCCCACTCTTCTGTTGCACTTTGGTTCATCCTCCCCCTTCCTGAGTCATTGACCTCACCTCAACTCCCTCTGCTTGGTATGCTGGTGGCTAGTATCAATATGGCAGAGTTTTATTACTGAAAGCCTTACCTTATTGGATTCTAATGCATTCCCTCATATGGGGCTGCACTGGTGATTGTACAGCTTTGTGGAGTGACCCTATTAGTGCAATTATTATACCTAGTCTCACTTGCTGACAGCTGTTACATGGGAGAAATCACTCTCTCCTCTCTTCCTCTTACAAGCTACTACAATAAAGGTATTCTGCCTTTTTACACTGGCTGCTCTTTTCAAATATTTAACTCTTTCTGGTCCATCTGAAGCAACACCTGTCTGAAAAAACAATAACAGTGTTTCCACAGATTGTTCAAAAATACTATTGCGTTCATTACGGTAATTTCCTCATTAACTCATGTTACATAAATCAGAACAGCAAACAGACAGCATATTACATGTGACAAAAATGCTATGTGTTGCAATAAAATGGGTAAAGTTGTCCCTAACCCTAAGTAGTCATCTGCATTGCTTATTGTATTCAGTTGAATTCAATTATATTTGTTTAGCAGCAGTCATAATTCTTCTGCCTCAACTGGTTGCAGTGGACAGAGTAGAGACAAGAGTAGAGATCAAACAACAAAGAAAACTGAACAACACTGGGATCACAATCTGTAAAGTTGGTTTTAGATTCAGGTTGGCTTTAAAAAAGTTCATGAATCTAATTTTCCTTCAGTTGTACACAGGAATCCTGAATAGCAACTGATAAGGCAGTGTTGAGTGACCAAAATCAAAAAGCATTTTATACATGCAAGCCAAACACTATTCCTTTTTGAGCTTGGGAAGGGCATCCGACGTAAAAACCTATGCCAGATCAAACATGCAAATCATTGGTGTTTCGCTGTGGCGACCCCTGAGGGGAGCAGCCGAAAGGAGAAGAAGAAGAAGATGTTAAGTACTGTATGCTATTTTGCAACCAGAAATTCTGTTTCTCTTCAGCGAAATTGCTAATTCAGGCACATTCATGAGATAAGCTTGTTAGCGTCCTTTCACGTTCATATTGTCTTCACTGAAATGTGTCAGAGGTAATTTTTTGTAGACAAGTAAAATCAAACCTGAGTTTTTACCTTGATCCATTTCTACCATTGTTTTCTGTAATGCTCAGACACATCACATAGTGTTGGTGTCATATATTGATTAGCTGTTCACAATTAGCCATAACATTATGACCACTGACAGTTAAAGCAGTGATAATGCCAGTTACTGTATCGTATTACAATGGCATATGAGGCTGCAAGTGAACATCTAGTTAAAAAATTGGGCAGTGTAAGGATGTAAACAACCTGGACAAGGATCCAAACTGTGATGTCAAGCCAGCTGGGATAAAGTATCTCCAAAACTGTGAGTCTTGGTTGGTGGTCCTGGCCCTGCAGTGGACAGAACCCCATGAGGAAGGAAGGCCAACTGGACCTCAATCCAGTGGAGTTTCTAGGGGAACAAAACGTTACTATCACTTGATGCTGTGTAGGTTCCACATTTTGATGCCAAAACAGCTCTAACCCAAGAAATGAGCTCTACCAGACCTCTGTGTAGCGTAACAGTTTATATACTGTATATATGAATACATAAAGTGTATACTTTGGTCAAAAGGGAAAAGGGGGCAGTTTTGCATTCGTATCAAGTTAATTATTAATTAAAATGGGGCACCACCCTTCTTTTGAGGGAAAAAAAAGGAAAAACCTGAATTATTTATCTGGGCTCTAATGGGCAAAGCACATTAATCGAACAAATACAGATAAATTGGGATCAGTCTGATAATTTGAAAGTTGCAGTTTTTCCATACAGGGAACTTAATCATTCGTAAAATAAGTCTCTGAACGTGATGTATTCCACAGTAATATAGGTTTATTATAGTGATAACATGAGTGAACGAGGTAATAATGGTAGATTATATAATGACAAAATACAGGGTATCAACATGAGGGAACTGGTCGGAAGAATTCAGAGGAAATCAGGTTTTACGCACCAGCGGAAAGGGGAAGAATTGGAGGGAAATTTGAATGGGATAATGGAGTTGGTTATTCAGGGATAGTTGATTGAGAGGGGAGAAATTGTCAGTTCAGATCTGAGACACTCGTCTGAAGCCAGTAACCAAAATGGGTCTTACTTTGAGTTGAACTTTATTGGTCTGGTTCAGTCCCGGTCGGGCCAATTCGGGTACACGGCACAGCTCTGGTTCAGGATGTGATGGCCTGGAAGTAGCGAGTCGCCCTTCAGAGTGGTCCATCATGTGGTGGATCAGTGGCCCAGCTCAGGAATCTGGTGTCGAACTGGTTGTGGTTTGGAGTTCTGACGTCTAAGCTGGGTTCTAGCAAGCTTCTAATTGAATGAACCTCTTTTGGAGGCTGGAAGAAGTTTGTCCTGCTGAGTTGTTATGAAGACAAGTTTGGATGTGAGTTTCATCCAAAGGAAGGTGGTCTTTAGAACAAAAGGTTAAAGCTAAGCTAGCAGAAAAGGCAGGGCCGCAGCCTGAGGGTCAGGTAAAGACATGTGTCCAAGGCGGAGGTTGAAGAAGAAGAGGAGACAGAAGAGTGAAGAAAAAAAGAGAACAAAGGGCAAAGTTCCCTTTTAAGTATGATGATGTCACGGAATGGGCAGGGCTGCAATCCGATACATCTTAGAAGGGGTTCTCCAACTTTTACAATTTCTCTTTCTGAATATCTCTGACCAGAGATACATTTTGGAGGAATCATTCACCAAATACTTTTATAACCATAAATGCAACCATCACACAAATCTTTATGTGTGAATTAGCATCACACGAACACTTCTCAATGTCTTTCTGAGATTCCTAGAGGGGAGCAACAGGGTAACACAGGGGTTTTTCACACTCTTAACACAATTATAATATTGTCTACACAGAGGACAGCTGATACACACATAATTCTACTCTCAATGCATAAATGAATTAGTGTTAGCTGCTATGAGTATATTTAATATCAGTCCAAGTGGGTATTTGTGAATTAATACTCCAACGATTCCTTGTGTGTGTGGTTGGTTGTGATTTTCTGTTTTGTCCATTTAGTGGCACTGTTGATCCATGTACCAGAGAGTGGGGTGGTTCCTCCATATTTTGGTTTTTGGTTGCTGTTCAATTTTGGTTTTAAAAATCTGTACAACATCTTGTTTTGCTCTGTAGATTGTGACAAACTCAGTTATTATAATTTTGGTATTGTGTAGGATGCAATTGTGGAGTTATATCCATGGGGCATCTACGGTAACAGATTTTCCTCCAGGCAGCAGTCAGTTTAGGGCAGGGGAAGGTGATCAGGGCACAGAAGAGGTCTTTGACCCCCCTGGGGAGGGAAGACGAGCAGATGTGGTGGAGTCTTTGTAGTCCTGGAAGAAACATTCTGGTTGCTGTTAAAGAGAGATCCTGAAGCAATATAACATGGGTATGTTTATCAAAGAGTCAATTCATATTTATGACCCCTTTGTTCCTGGTGAATTATGGTGGGGGTGCTAAGAGGTGCTTGTAGCAGGGCTGATCTGGAGTCGCTACATCTGAATGCTGCTGTAATAACTGGCAGTACATCACACATTATAGTGACACATACTTCAAATCCTCAACTCAACTGGATTGAAATCTGGTTGTTCATCCCTAGACCACTTTTGTGGGGAAAATGCAGACTAGAAGACCTGGCAAGATCTTTGGGATTGGATGCAATGGCCTAGTCACGTACTGTACCATCACAATTTGGTCTTTGTCAAAGTTGTTCAGATCTTTGCTTACCTTGGACAATTTGTTGCTTTCAATGCAACAGCTTTGAGGGTAAATGTTCACTTGTTGGAACGAAATAATCAACAATACAAGCACTGGCCCGTGGTCATGATGTTATGCCTGATCCATGTGTGGAAGTTTGATTTAACACATCAACCACACCTCCTGCTGTCTACTTCCTGAAGACAGTGTGCCAGGTGTGGGCTAATGCATCTCAGTTTACTATCTTTGGGCCTTCTTCTGAATCTCAGTAGCCTCCTTTATTCAATCACAACAGTTGTCGTTCTCCAACTCAATAACTTTGGCTTTTCCCAGTTCGTGAGATGGTTTTCTCTTTTGAAGTGATATCTGGAAGCGCAACAACCATATCCTGTGAGGCCAAAAAGTACCGTATTTTCCGGATTAAAAGTCACGTTTTTTTGCATAGTCTGGTGAGGGGAGCAACAAATACATCGGAGCGACTTGTATTTTGAATAAATTCGACTATAGGGTGTTCGTCACACTGACCGCCACAAGAGGAGACGAGCTCTCCGTCAAGTGCATGGCCGTGGCTGTGCGTGTTCCCCGAACAGATGCAACCTGTTCTGCAGAGCGACTAATACACGTTTTTTTTCTTCATCATTATGCATTTTTTGGCTTGTGCGACTAACATCCCGGAGCAACTTTTCACCCAGAAAATACGGTAGTAAAATTAGATGAGCAAGACTAAGGTTCACAGTCACAGAGACGCAAAGTTCTGCCCCTCCACACTTGGCTCATGGGACCTAACTTTGGAAAAAATGAGAACATCAGACTACAAAAGAGATATTTTTTTAGATTCCATTACAATCATGCGATCTGCAAATGCACATAGTATGGAATTCTAAAAGATAATTTCCAAGTTGAAAAAGTTTCAGTTTTCCATAGTTTTGTGTGAAACAGCTTAGTGGACTTCCAACTCAAATAAATGCTATTTTCACTTCAGCCTTTGAGAATTAAGTTTTAAAAGAGATGAAAATCAATACAGATCTGCACATGTTGAGCTGCAGCATATCTGAGTAGCGTGGAGAAAGAGAAAGATCATATCTGACCTTTAGTTGTCTTTAAAATTCTGTATTCACAGTATTATACTTTGCTTGTTTTCCAGCAAACTGGAATTGTCTTGACTTAATTTTTCTCTTAAATTTACAGAGATCATATATGTAATTGATGGCATAATTTAAACGAGGTAAAAAAAAAAAGTATTGCTATTGACTGTAATGCAATTTTCTTTTCTGAAATAAGGTCCCAAGGAGCAAAACCAGAAGAGTTGGAACTTTGCCACTCTATAGAGGGTTGAAAGATAGTTCTGTATATACTGTATGCACTGTGCTGGTCCTGTGACTTTATTATTGTTTCAGTTTCTTCCAGTCAGGAATAAGAGAAATGAGCATAAGTATATTGCCTGAATTTATCTTGACTCTGTTTACTTTCATTTCATACTGAACGCAATGGTGTGTAATAAACAGCCAGATAGATATTTTTCAGTTTGCATCATAAAAATCACAGGAGAACAAACATGCATGTTATATTAATGTATGATATCTCTCAGTCGTTCCTTTTTGTAACCTTATCAACCAAGAACATCCTACCAGAGTTTGTGTTTTCAATCCTTCTAGGTTCGTACACGTGACACGGCTGCACCCATCGGTGCCTTCATGTGGCCTCTCCATTGGTCCATGTGGCTCGGTATCTTCGTTTCCCTCCATGTCACCGCTGTCTTCCTCACACTGTATGAGTGGCACAGCCCGTTTGGTATGACGCCACGAGGACGGAACCGTGACCGTGTGTTTTCCTTCTCATCAGCGCTCAACGTGTGCTACGCTATTCTTTTTGGGCGAACAGTGGCCATCAAACCTCCAAAGTGTTGGACCGGCCGGCTACTAATGAACCTATGGGCCATCTTCTGTCTGTTCTGTCTGTCCACCTACACCGCAAACCTGGCTGCTGTTATGGTCGGAGAGAAGACTTACGAACAACTGTCAGGGATACATGACCCAAAGGTACAAAAAAATCTACACAATGCATAAAATTAAATAATGTATCAGTAGAGATAGAACCGACCAATACCTGTAAAAATGTTGTTGTAGTTACCATTTTATATCATCTAATCGTTGTAATTAAGGACAAAAACTGCTCATTAGGTTTTCGGGTTTTTGATGCTGATTTTTTTATCCTGACTGAAAGGCAAAGAGATTCCAGGGTCATTTATTGTTTTTATATTATCTGTAAACTATCCAAGCGGCTTGAACTGAAGAATCCCCTTGGATGAGCAATGAAATATCTAGAAAACAAAACAGAAAACAACAGTTCAGTTGCTGAGAAAACGTACAAGATAAGTATGACATGGCTGACTGAGAATCTTCTCAGACTTGCTCATACTTTAAACTGTAGCGTCTCCAACACACTCATCTGCAGCTGAACATGATCTTGTTTTGCAACAGATACCGTGATTTTACAACAGCAGTAACTTTACACAAACTTCAGTAAGGTTAAGAAACCAACCACTTGGAGTGCTGACAGACCCCAGTGCAATCACTAGAAACACAACCAAATAAGTACAAGTATTCAAATTGTAAACTAAATGTCTATCCACCAAAGGAATATTTGGATGGTTGAGTATTTGCCTTGAGCCCTAGCATTGTGTTACTGTGTAACTGCTTGAGGTGAAGCTGTTTGTAAGTACGTGGCATTCAGTTTAATGTATATTTATTTATATCAAATGCTTAAATGGCTGCCTACCCTGAGCCGCTGGTTCTGCTGGAGGTTTTTCTCCTCTGTTAAAAGTCGCTTCTTTAATCATTTACATTGGCCCGCCACAAATGATCGGCTACTAGTTAGTTTGACAACACTGCAGACAGCACCTTTAAAAGGAAAGGAATATAGAAAACTGTTTTGGGGCTTTTACCTCTAATCTTGGACTTTTGGTAAGATATTAGATGAGTTGAACATCTTCACCTTAAATGGTGTGAGGAGTTTAGAGGAAATCACTATTTAATGGAGTCGCTGACTGAAACATGAGCCAATGATGCACGGCTTCTGAAGCCAAAAATGATGTAATTCAGAGGTAAAACACTATCCACTGTGTAAAACTGTTATCGTAAGTAAAGCTGCCAGACAAATGTATTAGAGTAAAAGTATAAAGCAGTGTACTCAATTTAAATCATTTCAAATTTGGACAGTTCAATTCAATTTTATTTGTTTTGCACCTATCATAATCGAAGATTATCTCTTGGAGCTCCACAATTCAAGGCAAAGACTTCAAGACTGTACAGAGAGTAAACCCAACAGAACCACTGAGAGCAAGACGAGGGCGACAGCAGGGAGGAGTGAGAGGAGGGGAAGAGTTTAAGAAAGAGATGGAGAGTGATGCTTAGTGCATCACTGTCCCCCATCAGCCTAGGACTATATGTAGCAGAGCTAAGGGAGGATTAAAAGTTTACCTGACCTAGCCCTAACTTTTTCAAAAAGTTGTGTTTGAGGATCTGCAGTTGGTTTGTCTTATATAAATGGAACCTCAGTGTAAATATCAGGCTGAGGATATAACATTTATTTTTGAATCCTTTGAGGCAATATTCATGTTATAAAACACTAGACCAAGGTCAGGTGTGCTTTTCTGACTTGCAAAAAGTTCCTCTTGAAACAAGTGGAGTCTTTATAAATCGCCAGAAATATTCTTCAAGAAAGCAACTTTTTTGTAATGTTAATACCAACTCAACCACCTGACTCAACATGAGAAAAAAAAGGAAAAGGAAAGTAAAGAAAAGACCTTGGAAATGAAATACCATGTAAAAAGCAATAGACACAGCAGTCTGAGTGAGAATCAAAATCAGTATTTATCAACAGTAACATTTTTAGGGCATTCTAGAGGTAATAGCATTTTTTTCTTCTTTCCCACAGTTGCACCATCCCTCTCAGGGATTCAGATTCGCCACAGTGAGAGAAAGCAGTGCAGAGGACTACGTCAAAAAGAGTTTCCCTGAGATGCACGAGTACATGAGAAGATACAACGTCCCAGCAACACCGGACGGCATTCATAATCTCAAGTAAGACAATATTGTTCATAATGTCACATACAGGTCAATGAAATAGACCTATTACAGTGACAAATAAGTAAGAAAGATGCTTCATCTATTAAACATGTAGAGTGTTGTCTTTATTTAAATCTATATTACATTAACATGGGGGTCATCCCTATGTTCCCACATTTCTAAGAACTTTCATTGTCTGTGCATCTGGAGCAGCATTAAACAAAAACTACTGCTCTGATTTGCACTCAGTTTGGTAGTAGAGTGTAGTGTGGGAAGGGGAAGAGCACTTCTTGTGGGATTAGGGGTTAGAGGATTGGTCAACCCAGTTAGGAGAAAAAAGGCTTCAGACAGACACACACACACACACACAGTACTTTTCTGTATTATACAGTTAATTACTTAGAAATGTGTTGGCATAGGGCTATGGGACATAGGACTGTGGGGACAGGGCTGTTGGGACATAGGGGTGTGGAAACCTAGAGCTGTGGGGACATAAGGCTGTATGGACATAGGGCTGTGTGGACATAGACACACTCCCTAGCATATGCAGTATTAAACCTTAACACAGTATAAAGGATTCAACAGAAAACCAACAAATGAGTAGAGTTAAACGCTGGCAGTCTACTTAAGCGCGTATGATAAGCAGCTGCATTCAGCTGATTAACCTGACGTTGCTACTTACTCCTTCATCCACCGTTCTCACCTCCCTAAGCTGCTGCCTGACCGTTGAAAAATACCAGTTTGTGAATAATGATAGTTTCCAATATTTCATACTGCTTGCTTGTTTTTCCAAGGTGTTGTGATCTTTCAGCACTGTAATCTTTTTTTTTCCAACTTGATGCAGTGTACATGAGCAGAGGTTCATTACAATATTTCCACAGTAGTTTTGTTGAAGTTTTTCCTCAGTTTAATAACCCTTTACAGCCTAATGCATCTTATTTGATACATACATTTCCATTTTCTAGACCCTTAATTCATCAGTAGAATATTTTTTCCTTGAAACTGGTTGTATAGAATAAAAAAATGCAGTGTACTGACATCAGTAGGAGGCAGATAGTGAGCCTCTGAGGGCTTTCATAGGGGTCACCCACAACAGCATCCTCCTACCCCAAGCTCAGTTTTCTACATTTTGTAAAAGTACTTTTTAACACTTTTGGAGCTCACGAGTGATACACAGGATCTGTTAAAATTTAAAAAAAAAAGTTTTGTTCTATATGTTTTTGTTTATTTATTAAAAACATGATGGATCAAACATGACACAAACCAAAACTCAGTTATCCAAATTGTTTTTGCTTATTTTTAATTTTTTTTTCAGTGATTTGAAGGTTCAATAAACACTCCAGTATTAAAGAATTATAATTCTCCAGCAATTTTTTTGATATTTCAGGCATCAAAGGGTTTAGATTAATTTTTTTACTAAACTTGTTTTAATGCTGTTGTTTATGTTTCCAGTGCCAGACACTGCAGATTCCTGTGTTTGGTCAAATTAGAATCCATTATGTCACATGTAGTTCATCTGTGCTGTGAAAGTACTGTTGACTGGATGTTTTACCAGTAAATCAAGCTTTCATTCCTGTCAGGCAGCCGTTGATATTTATTTGGCTTAGGTAGCCGAGGAAAACATTTAGGCAATCCACCCAAGCCGTACACCGGTAGGCCTTTAAAAATGTCATGTGGCGTGATTTACAGTTGAGGTGAAAATTATCAGCCCCCCAATTAAAATTTCATCTTTTTGAAAAATGTCTCCCATGTGTCTCACTCCATTTCTAGATAATTGGAAACACTTTGGTAAGTTTGTATATCCTTCTTTTGCTTTGTGTCCATCAACAATCCTTCTTCTCAGATATGAACTCATTTTTGTTTTTGACACAATGCTTTAACAAGTGATGCCTCAAATCTTTTCTGAAGTGAATATTGAACAAATGTTCACGTTTTACATCAGTAAAAGAGTGGTGTTTTGTGCTACGCCTAAATAAAATGGTCAGTTCTTCTTGGGAGTTAATATTATTGACCCTGGCCCATGGGCGTAAATCCCAGGGGGCGACGGGGGCAGCATCCAGTTGTATGTAATGTATGAGCAACATCCAGTTTGGCAAATTCCAGTCTAGCTTTTTTATGATTTGTTTTCTTCCTTGGTCGTCTCCCATGAAGTCCACTTTGGC
>JAQQAE010009222.1:0-14734 GCA_029823295.1 Pseudamia nigra
TGAAGATTGTCAGTCGTCCAGGTCATTGTTTTCTTGTGGGTTTTTCTGCAGCTTCTGCTCTAATATGTTTTCTTGAACATGTTTGTGACACATAGAAAACATATCAGTCCAGAAGCTGAAGAACCATAAGATAAAATACATGTATGCAGAAAAACACCTGACACATTTGTGATTGACATGTCATATACTGATGACATCCACACTTTCAGAGAACAAACTTTTATTTACGGAACTATTCAAGGTCACAAACAGTAGGTACTTGGTTGTGAGTGTAAAAAGTTGCCTTTAACAGTCACAGTCACAATCTGTCCAGTTGATGATCACATGATCCACCACACACCACATATCTGTCCAATGCAGATGGTTCTGTGAAAAAAAACAATAAAAAGAATGTTAGTTGTCAGTGATGTATAACATAACACTTTCAAAGTTTGCTGTTGGTTTAAAAAGGTCTTTATTTTTCTATCATTCTTTAGATCTGAATGTGTGATAAATTTGTCATGATACAGTAATAGTAGAAACAACATTAACATGCTTCAGCAGGTCTGTGTTAACTTGTGTTCCACTTATATAGTCTGGTCAAATACATACACAGTGAAAAACAACCCATAACATAATAATGGGAATATGCCGTAACAGCAGTATGATTCTTACCTGTGCAGAGCAAGTGACAGACTTCTCGTCTCCTGCTGGCGTCGCAAAAATCTCCGCATACAGGCAGCACGATTAATGGCAAATCATTGCCTTACATTTTCGAGAAATCCGGGTGTGTCAGAGGACAGTATCCGAACAAAACGGCTCAAAGTTTGCCGTAAAGTCAGTAAAGTCTTCGGGATGTTTTCGTTTGTTTTACAGGACACTGAATGTTTTCAAAGCGGCCACAGCTTCTGTTAAGCACTTCCTGATGACGTACAGACGACGTGATGACATCTGCATGAGACCAATCGCACCTCGGCCCCCGGTGATGTGAGCGCGCTGGGTCTGGAAAGGTGTGAAGTGGGCGCCGGCTCAGCTCGAGCCAAAATGGCCCCAGTGTGAGTGCGCATCACATCCTGAGCTTCATTCAGCTCTATCACCACGCGTAGGCTCCGGCGGTAACTCTGATTACTACACATTATGATTTTTTTTTTTCAACTGAGTCAAAGCATCCAAGATTTGTCCAAAACACATACTACAATTTTTTGCGTCATTTTTTCATTCCATTTTAAATCTTCATTAATACTTAGGAAATTATGAAGGTGCTGCAGAGACTACTGATTTGAATTTTCACCAGGGTGCATTCGTGGCTGCTACTAGTGGTGCCATGCATTTCGAAGCATACTTGGCTGCATTTTGAATACCAATCCTCCACCCACAGCAGTTCAGCACACCAAAATGGAACAATCTCATTTCTTTCAAAGCTTGAGCTCCAGCTTTTCACCTCCTACCATGTATTATTTAAATTTTAGCAGAACAATAGCATAGTCTGTTGCTGCCAAGA
The DNA here is from genome assembly GCA_029823295.1 of Pseudamia nigra. Classification (NCBI taxonomy): domain Eukaryota; kingdom Metazoa; phylum Chordata; class Actinopteri; order Kurtiformes; family Apogonidae; genus Pseudamia; species Pseudamia nigra. The sequence continues at coordinate 1,481 of JAQQAE010009222.1, forward strand.
CACCCGGTGACAATCTCTGTTGATGACTCTTTGCCTCTGTTTTCCTGGCTTTGTTCTTCTGTGTGTGTTACAGTGTTTTTGTGTATGTCAGAGTGTGGGTACAGGTGGTGGCCGGCTTGTCCACTCGACCATCTCTTTCCAGCTGCCTCTCTCTCTGCATGGGATAACCCTGACTGACACCAACACTGCCCAGAGGCTAAACTCAACACAGCACTTTCAATACATCCGGCTCTGCACACTCACACACACAAAGACGGACACACAATGCTTGGTGGTTTTGCCAACGACAGCTTGATCTAATCTGACCTCAGCCCCTGATACCTGGTTTTATGTGTTTGTGTATTCCATGTCCACAGCTGTTGTGTGGTGAAACGTCCTCTATCACCTGCTTCCCAGCCAGCCTCCTGTGAAATAGATGATGACTGGACCCACACACACACATCCATGGACACGTGCTCAAACACACACTGACAGCATCTGGATTTTGCTCCTTACTTGCCCGTGTGCATCTTTTCCGTGTCCTGCGTTAATCTCCCATTGTGTGTCCCCCGCGTCCCTGCTGTCAACCACCCGTGTTAGAACCTGTCAGCTGTGTCTGCAGGATGTTTTGTCTCAGCACAATTTGAAACTGCAGCTTATTTCATGAAACTCAACACTTCCACAATAAACCATTACGGTAAACTGCGGTGGGTGATCTGGTCAAAAGATCACATTGCAGTTTTAATCATAACTATGAGATCTTTCACCTCAATTTTGACATGCAGGTTGTTGTCACACCTAATAGTCTGGTAGACTCGGTACAATTGGGGTTGAACGGCTCAGCTGGTCCAAGTTTCCTTTCACAATCCATTTTGTGACACGAACTGAACCCTTCATAATGTATTCCCCTGCTCGTCAGTCGTGTGCCAAGAATAGTTCTTCATACCAAGGAAATGTCCTTATCTTCTCCCAAACTGTCACTTCGTTGAAGCATGTCACCTATTTTTATATACTGTTGGTGCAGTTTTTTCACCTCCGTGGGTGAATCCCAGAGCCTCCATTTTCCCACTATTTAGTTTGTTTTTAGTGTTTACCCACGATGCCCATTGTTGTAGTCCACTTCCTGTATTTAGTTCTTTTGAAGCAGACTGAGCCCTATGTTTTTAAATGGACCAGAGTTCATGTCTTTGATCTGCACTACAGTTCAACTGCACATTCACACTTAAGCCAGACTTTCAAGCTAATGAACATCTGAAATCACATACATTTCATTATTAGTTCAATAGTAATTAACCAAAAATAATATTTCCATAATGGCACTTTTCTTCTGGCTCTAGCTCCATAACTTTTAAAGATATTTCAAATCTGTGGACACATTACTGAATCAGCAGACTTTCCACTACAATTTGGTGTAAGTTACATATCTATATCTTTATTTATGACATTACAGTAGCTTTTTTTCCTTAACCCCTGTAAGTATCAGCACTATGGATCACTATATCTAGAATATTGCCCATATCCGGATCAAACTTTGTGGTTAGAAAGAATCTATTGTGGTGTTACTACATGGTTTGGGTTTTTTTTTTTGGCAAAATTTTCTGGGTGTTATTTGTGTCGTCACAAGGACAAATGTTGAATTTGGCCCTATCTCACAGTGGTGAAAAATCCTAAAAAATCTTCTGGATCCAGCTGATGATCCAGATCACTCTCAGAATCAAAACAATTTCTGACCCATCCCAAAATTTTCATCCAAATCCATTATATGTTTTTTAATTATGTTGTGAACAAACAAACAAACCAACAGATAAACTAACGGCTACAAAAAAACATAACCTTGTTGGTGGAGGTAATGAAGGTCAGTCGATGCAAACATAAGAACTTAGAATGTGTCGCAAAATGCAGTCACCAAAACCATCAAATGCCGAAGTGCTGGAAAAATAAAGAACGGCTGAAGGACAATGTGTGCCCATACTTTTGACTCGTAGTGGACCTACAATCAATGCTGAAAACTTGGTTGGAAACATCTCCAACTTGTTTCTTCACTACAGCTCACATAGACAGTAAACAATAAGGAATACAGCTACACTACTGAAGACACACGGCGCCACACTCACACCTTCTGATCGTGTGTGAAAACACAAGCATTTTGTGACACTGTGAACTGAACATTACAGAACATTAGAGAAATGTTAAACTATAAGGATTTTTGTATTGCATATTTTGGACTAATATCAAAAGATGTAATTGAAAAGCAGTGCTACGTCTTTAATGTACTATTTCTGGCAGCTTGAAAGGTCATCACAAGGAACTGGCTGAAGCGTGACTGGCTGACACTCAAATGTTGGCCGTGTTGGAAATATGCACCGTAGAAAATTTTACATTTTGCGATGGAGGAAGGGGAAATTTTCAAGGACAGGTTCCACTCTTGTTATATTTGCTAGGAAAATGGACTGGTAGAAACAACAGGAGTGACATTATCAGTTTGCTTTTTCCCCTGCGTCAAACTATTTTTTTTTAGCATACTGGCCTTTAAAAATCATCTACCTCTGATAGAAACAACTGATGGATTTCTCTCTTAAAACACAACATTACATTCAAAGTTTCATTAAACATGATTAAAGCTGTATTAAAATTCAAATTAATACTTGAGTTTAGTGGATTTATCAAAGCAACAACATACATAGTAATGATCTTTGAAATGAGCTTTGAAAATGACATCCCAGTAACCACTCTCTTGATTTATTTGCTCAGATTTCTTTAATATTTCTCAAATGTCTCTCTTGTCACACTTGGTTTTATAATCAGGTCTTCATCCAAACTGTTGCCAGTCAAACTGCTACTCAAATCACGCTATTTGCATGCATGTCTTGTTAGGTAAAACAGATATTTAAAATCACTGTCTAGTCAGCAGAACTGAATATTAAGCTGTATATCTGTACTGAAGTGTTGACGTAGCACAGATTCATGTTATTAAATGCCCTCTGAAGTTACCACGTGAAGCTTGGAAACAGCAGTAGGATGACATGCACTGACAATTACTGCATTTCACCAAAATGAGCGACTGTGGAGATCTGCAGAACTGTCAGATCATCTGCCTGTGCAGTTACTATAAAGCAGAAATAAAACAGACGCCATTCATGAAGTGGCTCAGTCTCAGCACTACTGTGTGGTCAAAATTTACAGCCTCCAGTGTCCTCCCCGTACAGCGGGTCAGCTACTGGAGCATGAAAATCATTAAAGGTGTAATGAGTTTCTATTGAGTTATGCTGTAGATCATAGCTACAGCCCGGGCCATTCTGTACACCTTTAAGTCTGGTGGTCTGTCCTTAAATGAAATCCCCAGTTTTGAATCACACTCAGTATGAATTGGCTGCCGTGCAAAAACTCTTATGTGACTCTAAAAATAGTTTAACTGAGCTGTTGGTTTCCGCGTTCATCACAAAAACCTGCGTAGCACAAGATGTGATGTATGAATGGAAGGATCATTATGGAGAAAGTGTTAAGAATAGCTCAGCTCTCAGTCCCTCCGGGATCGGCAGAGCTCACTCTCTCTCACTCTCTGCCTGTCTTGTTCTCTCTGTTTTGCTCACACACAGTCACAGCACACTGAATTCCATTAGCAGTGGCATCGGTGTCTATAGCACTTGTAGCCTGCAGCCTCTCGCTTTTGTGTGCACGTGGGCGTGTGTGCGCGCCTGTGTGATCTCATCATTTGTTGTATTTAGACGTGAGTGAACCCTGTTTAAACAGAGAAGGAAGACGCCAAGCCAGGGAGGGAACTGGTCGTTTTGCATATGTGAGCTCTTCACTGCACTATCAAGCCGAAGGAACAAAAGGAAAATATGCTCATCACTTGGCAGCAGCGTGAAGGCCGAGATGCTGTGTGAGTCACTTTAATGGGGTGATAAAAAAGACAAGGGCAGGGTAGCATAGCTCACCTGCAGCACTGTCAAACAAACAAGCACGCGGTTATTAATGCAATGTAGAGCAGTAGGAAAGCGCAGTGCTGTTACCAGAAGCTCGTCCAACATTCTGCTGAAGCAGTAATAAGCTGCGAGTCCACGGCTGACTGTCCACATGTAGTGTTTACTGAAAAGCTCGCGGGGTCTGCTCCCACTGGCAGACTAAGTTCATGCTGGATTCAAATTACACTTTAAAAAGTCTGGCCAGGAAAAGAACATTTTCTTCCAGGTTGATGTTTTTAAATGGAATGTGCTGTGTGCTCACGAAATTAGGTGTCACCTGACAAAGTTTAGCCTCAGGCTGTTTCTCAAGGCATGTAATCAAGTACTGTAGATCCGAGCAAAATAAAAAAATATAAACAAGGTTATACTGAGATTTTGTGAATTTTCTTAGTTTTTCAGGATTATTCTCCTTAAAGCTGCAGCGATTGTAGCATAATTGGTCAAAAATAGCAAAATAGCCTTTTAGCATGTTGCAATAAATTGTTTTTGAGAATAAATATGAACTCCACCCTGTTCTGTGCACTCGGGCTGCAAAAAATCTATCTGTGATGGGATCTCTAGGTCACTCATAGTGTTTTTCAGTCAGGAGTAGGGGATTAAAAAAGTGCATCATGTATTTATCATTAACTCAGTTATGTGTATCTCTGTTCCATGGCTCCATGGCCAAGTACAAGGGATGGGTATTTCAGGCAAAACCAGCAATCAATAGTCATTTGTAACTAATGGATTATTACATACTGTATAACCAGCACTCAACTATGTGCCTACAAACGGGCACAGGAGAGAGCATGTAAATCATGATTTTCACAAGTATCTTTTCACTTATTAACTTAAAAAAACTAAACTGGAACTGTGCAATGTCCTTCCCCAAAAAACACACAATAGTTTTTCACTCTCTCACTCTGTCACGGTACAACCTGATTGAAGGCTGACCTGTGGATTTAGATTTTGCTGCTTCATTGTGCATGGCTGAGGTAGGTTTATGATCAGCTAATGTGGAGGTTGTTAATTTATTTTTGAAGTTACGTCAATCATGGACTTTTAATAATTGTTCAATTATTTGCATATTCTAAAATCATAACTCATCTCTATGAGGTACAGATTCACTGTCCACAGCTGCATGAAACCATGTCAGATCATTTATTTGGTCTTAGTTTATAGTGGGAGAAGAAAGCGACAGAAGGAAGTACCGGTAGCATTTTTACCCCTGATTTCGGTCCCTGCAACCTTGATCAACATCCTTATCATTATCAAAGTGCCATATATCTCATGTTCAGTTACTGTGCCTTGGCCATATGTTAAAACAGTCATTAAAACAACAATAGAACAGGAAGACACAATGCTATTATGAGAGAAGACAAAAGACAAAAACAGGGTAAAAAAGCTAACAATTCACTGTATGTTACCTTTGCAAAAGACATGAAAGATTACAGATTATTTGTCATAGAACTGTTTCAGTTTAACTTGAATTTTGGTTGCTGACTTTATCCAAATATAGATTTTTGCCTTTCCTGGGTGGTGATAAAACTTCACATTTCTGCCAGTGTCCTGCTGATATCATTAAAAACCTCACCAACTCCTCCACCTTTCTGTTTTACTACGTACCTTCTTCCACAGTCCGCAGAGAAAACCAAGAGTGTAACATTTTTTAAATGAACCCACTCATTCAGTACATTTTTACTAAGCACAGTATGATGTTAGCAAAGAACAAGAGCCGCCGTGATACCTGCTTCTCGATACATTTAACTTTCAATCACAAACTGCTATGAGGATATTTCTAATAATGTCTCCTAGCATTCTAACATGGAAAGTTAAATTAAAAAGCTACGCTCAGCTACAGCTGCGTGTTGCAGATAGTTTGCTTTTGGATTGAATATTATTGGACATTCATTACTTTCAAAAATGAGTGCTGTGTGAAGAAGTTTATCTTTCATTTATGAGGATTGGTTTCTGATTCCAGGCTGGGAACAAATTAAGTTTCATTTGTAAAATGAAAACTTCATTATTGCAAAGTTTTTCCTCTTCACAAAACAAACATCATTGTTCACATGGAAGCTGTAAAGTGTGACAATAATCGCTTCTAGCAATTCATGTATTTTTCATGCCTAGTTATGAACTTATAAATGGACAAATGTTGGTTTTCAACACTACGATGCGGATTTAATGACTCCGTTTATTTCCTCTGGCGAGTAAGTGAAGCTCCACCGGTCGAGTTCAGCCCTCAGGGACTCAAGGCTGTATCATCACAGCGCTGCTCTTAGCAGTGTTAAGGTTAAAGCAGTCTGTGCATCTGGTCATCTAAATGCCTTAGTAATAGACAAATTCGGTACACAGTTGCATGCCTTGCCCACAACACAGAAAGAGAAATTCAAAGCAAAACTTCCCCATACTTTTTCTGTCATCACTTTGTTTCGGATGATGAAAGGATGGCACAGCTGGCTGCTGCTGCATCACTGATTGGGGCGTAGGCAGAAGTTTTCCAGTTCTCCAGCACACAAAGCAGTGAAGCAGCAGTATTTTCTACCCAGTGGGAGTTCGGGTTTTCATTTGTCAGCTCCTCTGGGCCGAGAGGCGCCCATGTCAACAGCAGAGTTTAATTTGGACAAATAAGGTGAATCTACAGCTCTCTGATTAATGGAGCTGGGTGGTACAGCCCTACTTTTTGATTAGGCAAATTAAATGGGGTTTCACATGATTTTTTTTTTTTTTGTTTGAAAAGTGTATGTCAGTTATGGATAGATGAGCTAGAAACTAAAAAACAGATCTGCATTTTAAAAAGACTAAATACCTTATCTGCCAAACACATTTATGAGATATACTTACTGTTTTAGCATTAATATAATTACCTAGACTGTGCCAGTCCACCATAGTCTGTGTCCCACCACAGGCTCACAATGAACCAAAATCACTTTTACAATTACTGCAATATAATATTAAATATCTCTAACATTGCGTTTTGCACCATTGTGTACAAAACGTCTTTGTAAAAGTAGGATTCATGATCACATATCTGCAGCCACCAGCAGCTCCCCTCACTGCCAATGCTCTCAGGATTGTTTTCGCTGCCATAATGACCGTAAAGCTAGTTTTTTGCCATCTGTCCGATTTTCACCTGTTCCTGCAGGTTAAACTGGAACCAAACCGAACACTGTTAGGGCACAGAGACAACAAAAAATCATTCATAAATATCTTACATTAGCGTACGAACCTGAATCCTAGTTACGCTACACTTTGCTGTTACTTGACACATATAGAATTATTATTAGTGGAACAGACAAAACAAGAAGGAGTAAGATTGATGACAGTCAGTATTCTCATCAGTATATGTTGACATGCAGTGGATTTTTACAGGCTGATACAGTAATGACAGTTTGGATCAGGAAACAGCTGATATCTGATAGTAAATGGTTTCCTCTCTGAACAAAATGTATCATAAAGTCAGGCATCTTGGAGAGTCAGATCCTCTCTGGTAGTTTGTAGAGTAAAGTTTGCCAACCGCTCAGGCATGATATTATTTCACAAGTAATTTAAGAAAAACAAAACACCTGCGATCTAATTCTTTGCCCAGTGTTGCATCCTGCAGTATTAATCTCAAAAATGTATTAAAAGGGCTAACTTACTCTTACAGCAGAAAGAGGCAACGAGAAGCAAAGTAGGCATTAGTGGACACTGAGTCTTATTGATTGGACATAAACCAGCACTCAGAAAACTGATTGGTTTAAAAAGAGGAATGCTGAGTCATGGGTTGTCAGGAATTCGGGCACTCTGGGTGAAAACAGGTCAGAGGACCTCTGGGTGGTGAAAATAGAGACAAATAGGTATGAGAGGAATGTATTAGTGTCACAGTCAGTAAGAAAACTATAGTTTTCATTTTCTAATACATTTCAACGTTTCCTCTCCAGCTCTCTTCCCCCTGGGATTTCCCACATGCAATTTCAAACTTCCCAAATAACAACTTGATTTCAAAATGTATTTCTGAACATTTTCATAAATAGGGTTTTATTGACTTAAACAGACACATGGCAAGAGAGATAAAATGCAAAAAGTGTTGTGTCTCCATGGCAACAGAAGATTAAGTAGAGAGTCTGATTCTGTAACCACACCACTGTCCCTTCATGCAGAATATTATGTCTGTATTTTTTTTAATTGCTAATGCATACTTTGCTTTACATAATACTCCCCTCATAATCTGTTTGAGGTGTAATTATGACGTAACTGTGTTATGTATGTTTGTCTTTGTTGTGCCCTGTCACTGAAAAGCTGTTATATTGGCCCAAATAAGCCCCTAAGGATCAGTTTCATCTTATCTTAATGGGAAGACAGACTGAGGGTGGGTGAAGTCATAGCAGGCCGTGCTGTTGTTTGGATGTCCTTTAGCTGGAGGGAAGGACGGGCTGATAAACAGAGACATGGAAAGAGGACGTGAAGGGGAAAACAGGCCTGCCAATTTCAAAAAGAGCCAAGATGGACCCGGTCTTGAGGAAAGTAAAAATAGAACAGACGGAAGGAGCAAGAACCAGTCAAAGGAGGGAAAAAAAAGCCAAGTTATACTCGGCGTGTCCAAAATGCAAGTTACCTAGATACGTGACAACAATCTGATTCCACGCCATCTCACCCAGAATGAAGTTTTCGGTTTAAAATTGATTTGTAACCAGTGGTCGACACGAATGTACACTACCAGTAAAACATTGGGACACACCTTCGCCTTTTGTGTTTTTTCTTTATTTTATTATTTTGAACATTGTACATCAATACTAAAACTGTGGAACAACATGTACGAAACTGTGTATCTCATGGTCTTCATTTGCTGTAACAATCCTCGTGAGAGCCAGTTTCATTACAGTGTTCGTTGGTTTTAGCGTCTGCACCTGGGGACCTTCATGTCTTAAAGGAATGATGGACTGTCTGTTCCCTTTAACTCAGCATTCATAATTTGTACGGTAGTTGTAGTAGCACTGATAAGGCTACTGACTCTGTACAGACCCTTCATCTGCACAAGACAACTGATGGTCTAAAGCACATTGTGAAGGCAAGAAATGGCACAAATTAACTCGTCTGTGAATTGAAAACCATTCCAGCTGTCAAGATGAGCAAGATAATCAACAATGTGAACAAAATAGTCCAGAAAATGAACAAATATTGTAAAATCATGAATAACATAATCCAGAAAATTAGCAAAAATTAAATAACAATGAAAAAGGAGCAAAAATAAAGAAGTAAATGAGCAAAAAAATGAACAAAAATAAACAAATTGATTTTAACGTGTTGCCAGGTAAAATGTTCCTCATAGGTCATGTGATCCATAATGGGGAGTTTTTCTGTCCAACAACGGCTTTTGTGATTGTCGACAGCTGAGCTTGTTGTTGGAGCCAAACTGGAAGTTTACTCTGAAAAGCAGAACGTCTGATTGCCTAGGCCTACTCAGGGTCCCCTCTCTTTTCCAAAAATTATTTTCCAGGATTTTCCAGCTGCTATAGTATGACAGACAAGTTATTACACTATACACTAGTACATCAATAATCAAGCAAGTTAACAAAAATGAACAAAAATAAACAAGATAAGCAAAGGAATGATAAAAATGATCAAAATAATCAAGTTAACAAAAATGAACAAATTAACACCAAAATTTAACAAAAAGAAAATCAATAAAATAAGCCACAAAATGAGAAGAATGTTCAAAATAATAAGTTAGCAAAAATGAAGAAATTAAGAATAAAATCAACAAAATAAGTAACAAAATGAGAAAAATCATCAAAAAATTAAACAAGTTACCAAAAAGGAACAAAATTACACCAAAATTAAAAAAATAAATAAATAAATCAACAAAATAAGCGACAATAATTTTCCAGGACAACTTAAGCTTGTCCAGGACATTTAACATTTTTCTCATTTTCCATACATATTGCATGACTAGAAAATTGGTAAATGATTTTCCAGGTTTTCCAAGATGCATGGGAACCCTGCTACTGCATGAGAATTATTTTGTATCTTCTGTATCTTGGATCCGTTATTTTACATTCAACTCTTGACCACTGATTGAAATTTGTACTGATACACATTCAAGAAACCCCAGAGATACAGTAACTGGCAGCATGTATTATTACAAATTAAATCTTTTGCAGAAATGCAATTTGTTTTTAAAAATACCCAAAGGCGGACTCTTTAATTTCCAAAGATATATATAAGTCGCTATCACTCACTTGCAGCCATGTTTTGATGTGCAGAGCCACAGATCTGACAGATTTGGAGCTGAAAAATGCACTGTTTAACATCTAGATGCACACAAAGCCATATTCACATCTGTTATACCACTGCTGCCTCGTTTATCATTGATCAGTGCAATTTTAATGGACTTTGAAGCATTTATTTTTTTGGCACAGCACAATCCAGTTTCCATCACAATTTAAGTGTTCTCTCAACGAAAGCCACTATATTTTTATATTTTTCAATGCAATACAGCCATAATAAACTGCAGGCATGAAAACTCATTACCTCAAAACCTGATATCATCTGTGAACACATTCATCTATGACAGTATTTCACAACACTGCGCAGACGCCAAATAAAGCAACGCCTGCAGCTGCTCCTGAGGATTGAACTGGACAGTGCTTGCGGTGGCGGCGGAATCAGGGTTAACCGCTGGTGCTCGCTGCTCTTTGTCCGTCTCTCCCATCAGACGGAGAAATAGAACCCAGTGAGTAAAGACAAGTCCCTAGTGACCGTGCAGACTCGCTGCTGCCAAGAACAGAAGAGAAAGTCAAAGCGTTAGCCTTGAAAATCCAGCTTTCCGCCAAAATACTCCCGTTTCCAGTTAAATGTGTAGGCTGGAGTCAAGACAGGAGGTCTATGCTTTGTCGCGGCTTGGCGGCTCATTCCAATATCTTCACAATTAAGGTATCACTCATCAGTACCACAGCAGGTGTTGTTTTTGTTAAGAATCACATAGCTGTTTGTGTGTGAAACGTTTTGATGTAGTGGATGAGGGTGAAATCCATAAATGTCCCTAGGTAGAAAAATAAACAAGAATGCCAAAACAGAGCAGAGATAGTTTTGATGGGGATGTAAATGGGCCTGTAGAGGAGGAATCTGTCCCACAGCTATCATTAATGATGGATTATATACGAAGACTTCAGCATAACAATGCACCTACATGCAAATTAAACCAACTGCTTTACCTTCTCCAAATGAAGATTGTGGTGCATAGTGGCCAAGAAAGGCAAACAGAGAAAAATTACTTTAAAGTTTTTATTAATTTCCATCATTATTATGTTTTGTTAATTTCTTAGACACTTTCTTGCTTAGTTTAGCTTTCAGTTTTGCTCAGTTTGTTTATTATTTTGTTCATTTTGCGTCACATTTGGTTCATTTTATTATTATATTTTTATTTATGTTTTTATAATAACCTTATTTAACCTAATGTGCATGCTTTTAAAGGTTTCTTGATTCATTTGCTTGTTTTCTTCATCTTGTGTCTAAATTTGTTCATTTATTTAATTTTGCTTCCAAATTAGTTGACTATTTTGTTCATTTTTCTGCTTATTATTTTGCTTATTTAATTGATTATTTTGCACACTTTGCTTTTAACTGTGTTCATTTTTGTCCCCAATAATTTCTAATATTGTTAATTTTTTTGTTCATTTTACTTCTTACTTTGTTGATTTTTGTTCATTTTCTTGATTATTTTGTACAATATTTTGTTTGTTTATAGTCAAAACACTGGAGGAAACAAAACCTAACTCTAGTTACTGCAAATCTGACATCTGAAATCTGACTTTCACACACTATTGTATAAAACAATAGATAAATGAAATGCCATATTATTTGCCAATATGTTAACACTGATGTTTGGCCAAGGTATGTAGGCATCGCCATTTCTGTTTAATCATTAATGCTCCAAAACAGGGAGCGTTTTTGGAGAGGGCGTGGTAATGCATGAGTATAAATGTCATGCATTTCCTTGGATGCATATGTGTGCTATAAGCCCTTTGAAGTCCTCAAGATCTGCCCCCAGCCAGCGTGTCCCAGTGATAACACAATACCACAGCAGGTTGCCATGGCAGCACACGTCAGAGCAGCTCATCTCGTACCACCTCCGGGTGGTTGTGAGGAGAGGGGGGAGGATGGGGGGTAGCGAGCGCTACACACATTGCTCTCCAGGTTATTTACAGCTGCGTGACCTTGGTCTCACCAGCAGCATAGGGAAGCCAAAATACAAAGATAGTAGTCATTCCTCTTCTTCAAGGCAGATAAGTGATTTCCCCTCGATGAGTCCATCTGATCCAATCGTCCAAGTTGTGTGTTTCTGGCCCTCACATGCTGTCCAGCGCCTTATAGCGCCATCAGCAACTCTGTGTTGTTAACCATCCTTCGATTCATTTCAGAAATCGTCCCATGCTGAGCTGCAATGGCTCTGCCCACTTGATCAATTAGCAGAGTCAGCTTTTGGGGGCTTTGAACGGCTGCCTCCGTCTTCTTAATCAAACGAGACACCAGGAAAACACACAAACCAATCGGCAGAAATCCTGCTATCATAGTTCCAAATAGGGATAAGTCTTCTAGGTCTTCGATCGACATCGGTGCGAGGCAGATTACTTTACAATTATCCCAGAAATCTCTAATATACCCCGCAGCGAACGTCCCACCCGGACACGCAGGTTCCCCCGAACTTGTTTTTCTAGTCAAAAAAGGGTGTCAATTGCATTGAGGGTCCAGCTGATTAATTCCATGGTGATTTTAGGTTTTAGTGAGCAATGCTGAGAGGGCTCACAGGCATACACACAAGACAGGACACTAGCGAGCAAGGAAGCTTGGGGAGGAGAGGAGGAGAGATGCCCTCTTTGAGAGCCAGAAGAGAATACAAAGCAGCAACCAACACAACTGACTCATAACAGTGGTTCATAATGATGACAAACTCTTATTCCTTCTGAAGAAGATCTCTGACCAATGAGAGAACAGTTTCTTCACGCATGGCATTTGTTTACATTGTAAACCACCCAAATGACAACTGCATAAATTAAATCATTTTAGTCCCTAAATCAGAACAAAGCAAAACAGTCACATGTGAATACACGCTACGTCTGTAAGGGTTAATGATCTGCTTTTACCTTTGCTCCAGTCTTGTATGATGTTGTAGGAATGTCTGTGTTGTATGTCGAGATGTCTGAGAATAACTAGAGAACTGACAATGAGTATGTCCATCCATCCATTTTCTGCAACTACTTAATCCTCTAGAGCAGTGGTTCTTAACCTTGTTGGAGCTACCGAACCCCACCAGTTTCATATGCGCATTCACCGAACCCTACTTTAGTGT
>JAQQAE010009224.1:0-14731 GCA_029823295.1 Pseudamia nigra
TTTTTAAAACGTGTACTCAAGTACTTATTTTTTAATACTTCTACTCTCACTTGAGCCATTAAAATGATGAAGTAACACCGGACTACAGTAATTTGCAGACAGTCATGAGATAAAAGCTGGTGCTCGGGGACTGCGTTGCTATGTCACCCGTCGCCTAGAACCAAATTTCTTAAAGAATTGCTCTTGCTGTGTTACTTTCTGGTTTGAGCAGGCTTCAGTTAATGGTAAGTGTGCTGAGGCTGCGGCTAACCTCCAGTGTAGTGAGCACTATCTTGTCCACAGAGGAGAAGTACGCTTCCCACAACATCTGCGTCCTCTGTCTGAGGGCCAGGACTCTCTCGTTGCCAACAGCTCTTACTGTGGACGGCACCTGAAGAGAGAAGAAGTTAAAGATTTAACAAACCAAACGGATTAGGCTTTTACTTAGATTGTGTGTTTTTTTTCTTGTACGTACGCTAAAATATGTGGAAAGGAGATGCATATTAAGGAATAAAAATGAGCAAAGTGACGTGACTGGTTGCTTAAACCCACGTTAGAAAAAATTGATATTGAGTTGATTTAAGCTTGTTTCTTGTAATGGAGCCAAATCAGTAAAAACCAAGTGGGGATTTCTAAGTGAACGATCAGAATTGATTTAATCAGCTGAGTCTGTGAGCAGTTGAGTTCTGTGAAACCTTTATTCAGTGAAAACATTTCAACATCTTCACATCTCTTCATCTTTCTCTTTTCATCTTCTCCTTTACTGTCACTTTCTTTCTTCCTCTGTGTTCTTTTGTTGTTTTCCTCTCCATGGGCTGCACCTCAAGGTCAGTTTCACTCCTAGCATTGTCGTCTGTTTGCTAAAGGTGTGCCGCCTCACTTAGCCTCTCTTGCAGAAGGCTTGTGCAGACTTAACGTCAGACCGGGTGAGTATTTGTCTGTGTATTTAAATGTGTTTCCATGTGGGTAGTGTAGGTGTGCAGAAAAGGCCACTGATGAGGTCAGCTCATTCAACCTGCCTCTGCCCTGAGCTCTTTGGTATTGTTCCTGTTCATTAGCTGAATGCCAATTCATGTCCTCCTCTGGTCAAAATCAAAGCGGATCAATGCAGAGCAGACATGATGTAATTTGCGTGTGGGAGTAAGATAAAGGTTGTAGCTGGGAGTGATCGGCTTTGCTCATTGTGTGTTTTTGTGTGGATGTGTGCCTTTGTGGGTTATTTCTAAAAAGAGTCAGAGAGGATGAACAAGCCCGTGCTTTTGAAGCCTCGCTGGATTAAGACCTCCATAGGTGTTTAATCTCAAAGGCCCCAGTCTGTAAACACACAGGTAATACCTGCTTTGTAGAAGTTCCTGCTTGGTGCAGTTTCTCAGTGAATATGAATATGTTTAAGATAAAGCCTCTACCCTATATGTTGTACCTACATAAAAACAGAAATAATGTGTCTGAATGTACCATGAATAATGGTTATTTTGATTTGGAAAAAATCACCTTAAAAATAAAAAATCATTAATTAATGCAACAGATTACTCTTGTAAATGTACCTTGTTTATTGTGGCATATGGCAAACAGATTGGTTGTGTTTTCATGATTCCTGCTCTTAATTTCTTTTGCTGGAATCCTTTTGTGTTTCTTTTAGTACTCATGCTGAACTAACATATGCCAGATATGTTTGGAACAAATAGATTTAGTGTATAAAATAATAAATTAATAACGATAAATTTATTTAGAATGCACTTTCTATCAACATGCTGTACAACACAGTGAATAGGAGTAAGTCACAATAGAGTAACAACAAATTCATAAAAATGAAAGCAGTTCAATAAAAACACTTAATACAAGTTAAAAACAATATCACAATATCAGCAACACAACTCAAGATTCATGTGCAGTAGTAAAGGCCGTCTGGTTTCTACAGGCAGACACAGAGTCGGTTCACAAAAAGAAAAGGCTCTTGCCAACAGTCTTTTTCCAGACCTTGGTGACCCTGGGAGTGCACTGCACGTCTAGGCACATACGACTTTACCTCACCAGATAAATATGATGGTGCAATGTCACTGATTATTTTATACAGTATGTGAGGAGCAAAGCCTTAAAGCAGGGGTGGGCAACTCCAAGCCTCAAGGACCGGTATCCTGCATGTTTTCCAACTTTCTGCCCTACCCACTGTTGATGACCGGGATCAAGTGTGTTCAGTCAATCAGAAGCTGGAGGAGACAGTGGGCAGGGAAGACACAGTTGGACAACATGCAGGACACCGGTCCTGGAGTTGCCCACTCTTGCCTTAAAGTATGCTCCCACCTGAACAGGAAGCCAGTAGCATGAGTATCAAATTTACTTGTTCTGGTCAAAAGATGTGCTGCTGCATTCAGACCAATTTGCAGACTTTGGACACTCTTCTTTGGAAACCCAGATTAAAAGGCATAACAATAATCTATTGTGAATGTCATAAAGATCTCAGCATCCACATACGACAAGGTAGGTTTGATAAAAGCGATGTTTCTAAGATGGAAAAAAGGCAACTCTGGTGACTTCAAAAGAAAGTGTCCTGTCAAAAAACACCCAGGTTCCCAAAAGTATTATTAGATACATGATGGCCCAGGACATTTAAAAATAATCATGGTAGTCAATTCTGTCTAAAGTGTGTCGTAGAAGATGTGCAAACAGGGTGTTTCATTTTGTTTGAATGCAGTTCAGTCATATTTTGTCCAGTTTAATGTTATCATGTGCTATTAATGCCATCATTTTTAAAAATCATGTGCAGCTGCACGAAGGACTGATCTTAACGTTAGTACTGTGATGCTCTTATACCAGTATCAGCCAGAGCTTCCGCCACCATTTCTAGGATGACAAAACACTGCAGCCTGACTCACTGCTGGCAGGAGGAGGAATGACTGAATCATCCTCATGCACGTTTCTCTACACTAGCTTCCTGTTTCATGTCATATTGATTTTAAGAATAACCTTACTTTTAAGACCTTAAAAGGTCTCACTTGACTTACTGATCTAGAATGGGTCACCACTAAGTTCTGCTAATGGAGCTCTGCTTGTAATTCCTACGTCACAGCCCAACAGAGAGTGATATAGGGTGACCGGAATTTGCTTTTAGAGGCCCCATGTACGGTAATGCTGGGCCTCTAGGATGTATGAAATTACTTTATAAAGCATTTTATTGTGAAACCTTTTGTGATTGTTCTGGATGCTGAATGTCGGTGCTGATATGTGTTACCTGCAGTAGTAATCGCTCATCTCCTTCAATGACCGCCTGGTTCCACTGTATGACATCAGAGAATGGCAGCTCCCATCCATTACTCAGTAACACTGGGATACACGCCGCCTGCACACACGTAGAAATGCATATTTAGAGGGCAAATAACAAACTAGCAGATGGCATACAGAACAACTTGTAAATTCTATGCGTATTATGTTTTCACAGTGATCAGCTGCTGTTCGATTGGGTTGCTTCCAGTTTATCCTCCCTTGCTACTCTTTGGCAGGAAGCAGCATTACATGACATATTACAGCTGTGCGAACACAATGCATACTATGTGTATAAATTCAGTCCCAGCTGTTTGGCGCTGCGGTATCCCATCCAAAGCAGATATTTTGAGCAGTGTGCTTGTGTGTATATGTGCAGCTGAGTGTGTGCATGCAAGATCCCCTATAGCGTGTGTGGAATGACTAATAGCTTCTATCCCTCAATTCCCAAGAATCCCTGGAGGTTTTTTAAAAGACTGTCACTCAAGTACATGCAAACACAAATATGGTTGACTCTGTGTACTAATTAGGTACAACCACAGAAAGGACATATGCAGAGGAGGTAAAGAGAGTGAAAACAGAGACGATGAGGACATGAGATGAGAGTAAGAAGAAGCTGGGTGATACGGGGAGGCATCACGCTTTATTGAAGCTGATTTTTGATGTTGCCTTATCCCCACGTTTGCTGACAGGTTTTTGATGTTGTTCCACTTTTTATGCTTTCCAAGCCCTCCTTTGGTCTGCCGCTCTCTGTGAGTCTATTGGTTTCTCTCTCAGCGCCGCTTTTTCCATTTCACTCCACTGCACTCTCATCCCTTAGTGCTGTCTTCCCTTACTGTGGTCTGGAGTGTTGATCGGTGTGGGCGTAATGTTTTTTTTTTCACTTTTTTCTAATTAAGCCACCAGAGAACAGCAAAAGCAGCTAAAATTGGGCAGATCAAACGCTCCCTAGACCCATGGGGCTTTAACGCTGTAGCATTTCATCAGAGAATCCACCTGCTGAAGGACACTTCAGCAAAGCGAAGGCCTCGTGTTTTCACATATGAGTCAGAATCTGCCCCAGGTTACATAAAGGTCACACGTTCACATTCAAGGCCTCCAAATTTGAGATGCAGCCCGAAGCTCGCCTGCGTTTTCTCCCCAAGAGATGAGGCACTCTGAGGGTGAGTTCCAACCATTTCAACCACCCCCTGCCAGGAGGTAGGATAATATGAAAGACTATGTGCTGTGTAGTTGTTTTTGGTTTGTTTGCATTAGGAAATGAAGAAAGGGAGAGTTTGAGCAAATGTGTATGTGTGCGACTCTGTGCCTGGAAAGCTGGCGGTAGGTTTCCTACCACATTGGTAATTGCCAGCTCTTTTGTGGGCTTGGTTGGCAGCACAAAAAAAAGAAACAGCTGAAAAATTGTATAGTTGCTTGAATGGAAAACGAGAGGACAGCAGGGAGAGAAAGAATGAGGGAAGAGAGGACACAGAGGAGACAGGAGGAGAAAGGGACCATGACTGCTGCCTGCTGCCAAGCCAAGACTGTTGAGGGTGGATTTGTCCATTCAGCAGACATCAGTGGTGGGGCAGGCTGCCACTCCTATGGATGCTTCCGGACCATTCATGCACAAACATACTCACAGCCCCAGAGAGCTGTGTGGCCAGAGAACACTGTAGCAGCCAGAGAGTTCAGTGTTGGGCAATTCTAAAAACAGCCACTACTGCTTCCTGTGCTGGTGTGAGACCGTCAACTTGGGTGGCGGAGAGAGAACTACAGCAGACAAGCTCATTTATACTGTTCTCTCACTCTACTGCGTGTGGTTTCTTCATTGTTTGTGGACTTCAACGTTTCACCGATGGACTTAAATGAGCAATAGCAGTGTTTGTATAAGTGTGTGCATGCATCTCTCTGTGTTAATGGACCCATTTCAGTTTAAAAGGCCTAGCAAATAGCAAATAAAGCTTTATGGCTAGAGTTGCACTCAACACAACACAATGGTCTGGGGAAAACACTTGCAGATGTGACCATTGGGGTGTCAATAACAAAAAGACAACAAAAGCCAACATTGTTGAACATCAACATTCTGCATCCTGTGCATTTCCTTGTAGCCTACATGATCTGGGTCTCATTGAATTAGGGCTGCTTCCTCTAAAAGTGTAATTTGGATACTCTGACAGTGTAATGTAGAGGAAAATGTTGCAGTTAATGTTGTAATGATTGCAGTGTTGACCTACATGTAGTAATTTAAGCTGTTTGTTTTATGGGGCCACAGGGAAACCAGAGAGTCTTCAATTGCTCAGGCACATTTTTATTCAAAAATACAGCTCACATTACTAATTACAAATTCACACACACGATTCTGCTCTAACTGACACTGAAGTCAGTAGATTCACATTAGTGCGATGTAAAATGCTTGTTTGACCATCTGGCTTTAGATCCAGGTTGACATCTGAAACTATTTACTAAGTTGTAAACATGCCAGTTCGCTGCATGTTGGCACAAAGCACGCACTCAGCAAAGTTCAGTAATAAATGCTGTTGTTCTGTTGTCTGTGTACATTGTGTGGAGAATCACATTTACCTGCAGTGACTCTAAGAAGCGGAAAGATCCCAGGCGTCGACCTCGGGGCACCAAACAGAAGGTGGAATTATGCAAGAGCTCCTGGTAGTCAAACCTAAAACAGAGGAGGATAAATGATAAGTGACTGATTATTTTGTGTAATAAAAATAGAAATGTGCAGTCCTATCTCGACTTGAATTACACATAAAGTCGCTGTTATTACATAATTGCCATCTAAAACACGGGTCATCAACCTGGACAATCTAAGAGCCATTGTTAGACAGAAAGAAAAAATACACATGTGTAGAGAGCCACAAATTATATTTAAACCCCTTCTGTGCCACATTGCATTTATTTACTTAAATAGTGCAGTTTTCTTCATTTTGTTGATCATTTTCTAACAGATTATTTTGTGTGTTATTCATTTGACTGATTATTTGGGTAATTTTTAAATCATTTTAATTAATTTTGCAGATTATTAATGAACTTTTTTTCACTTTGTGTACCATCTCATTCATTTTAGTAAAAATGTTGTTTTTTGTGTTCAGTTTAGCTAATTATTGTTTCTCTCATGGAATGTTTTGCTCATTATTTTACTTATTTTTCCTCAGTTTTGATCAATTTTTATCAAATCTGTCTATTGAGCTGTTGTGCAGTTCTCTCGCTATTTTGTTATACAGCAATATATTTTTGTTTTGTCCTAATGTGCCCATTATTTTGCACATTTTTTCCAATGTTATCTTATTTTTGTTCACTATCTAGTTCATTTTGTTGATCTTGCTGTTGATTTCATGCTCATTTTGATTTCCATCAACAGACAAAACCACAGGAGCCACTGAAGAGGGGCTTGTGTGGCTGTGGAGCTGCAGGTTGCAGATATAACGATGCCTGAAGTTGAAATGTGAAATATTACAGCTGAGAAGCACTAACCCCATTTTACTGACGGAATGAAATGGACATTTACGAATGCAATATGTCGCCTGCAAAAGCTGTGACATGCTGTTCCACTGATATATGATATTTGCCATCTGTCACATGTAAAATAAACCATGATTTTTGTTGCATTTCATTTCTTTTATGTAGTCATAATAGCTCAAATTATGTGCAATCATAGAAGTTTTCCCCCGTTCCACAGAAATGTTGGCACAACTACACATAACTACTAGATGTTGAAAATGATTATATCCATCACCGCTCTCATCCAGTAAGTAAATATGCCCTAATCTCTGTTCTTATTGATTTGTGTTTGAGACGAGATGGCTTGAACTTGGGCCAAGTGAGAAATTTTGTGTGCTCTACTCCCCCAGGCCGCTGCCATACATCACCCAGGAGAGTTCCACCACTTCATGCTCATATTTCATACTTGGTCTATGTAAAAACAACAACAAATAAAACTTAAATGGAAACCTTTACATCAATGCCCTCCTTCATCCGCTAAATGGAACAGCAGCAGTCGAGTGGAGCAACTGCGTCGTTGTAAAGAGGAGCTCGGCGGCATACAGTACGTACGTAGACCAGGGGTAGTAGTGGGTTTTATTACTTTATAATTATAATGACTAAAGTACAAGTAGAAGTACTCATAAAAACAAGTACTTGGGTAAGACTAATGGATATGCCATAAGAAGACTAGTCAAGTCGTGAGTAACTTTATAATGCTGAATTTATTGTAGCCTCATAAATTGTTCAAACAGGTAATTTATCCTACAAGTATGTAAAATTCACATTAATTATCATTAATCCAGAGTCTGATCCAGAACCAGGCAAATATAAAAATACATGATGGTATGCACTACTTAAGATTTATCACTTAGGTTTGCTCATTTTTGTTGATTTGGTCGATTATTTTGACCGTTTTTGTTCATTTTCTTCTTTATTTTGTTGACTTCCCTCAATGTTGTGAATGTCTTGCTCATTTTCATCTATTTATTTGACTATGTTGATTATTTTGGCTCATTTTGTTACATATTTTTTCTTCATTTTTGTTCCTTTTGATACTTTTTTTTTTGTATCTTGTTGAATTTGTTCAATTTTCTTGGTTGTTTTGATTATTTTTGTTAATTTACTTGATCATTTTGGTCATTTTTGCTCATGTTGTCTATTGGTTTGATTTCAGGTTTGACTTTGCTAGTTGTCTGTTTAGTTTTCGTTAATATGCTTGATAATTTTGTTGATTTTGTACTTATTTTGTTGTTTTTCTCTTTTGTCTGTTCTTTTTTCATTTACTCCTACTCATTGAGCTGTGGCCAAACATAACTGAGTACTGAGTATGAAAATAAAATTAAATCAAGAATAATCAATAAAATAAACAGAAATTAATTAAGTAATCAAGTAAACAAATAGAAAAAAATGAACAAATTAATAATCAAAATAATTAATAAAATTATAAACCAGTACTTTTTAACACGTTCCAGCTAAAACATGCATCATACATAGTGTTGCATAAAAGATTCACATATTTTTGTGACAAAAAATGAAAAAAACAGTCAAATAAATGAAGTAAACCAATAAAATAAAGATAAGCTAAATAATAAATGGAAACATCAAAAAGAATGGTCAAAAATGAAAATAAATAAATAATGCAGAAAATAAGAAAAAAATGAAAACTGATAAAAAAAATCACAAAATAAGTAAAATAATAATCAAAATCCACAAAAATAATAAAGATCTGAACCAAGCCATTAAAAGAAATGAATAAATTCATGAATAAACAGAATAATGGAAAAAATGAACAAACATGAAACAAACATGTATAAATGAATAAACAAAACAACAAATAAAATAATATATCAGGTCTTTTTAAGATCTTTCTTTTTTCCTATTTTGATCATCTGACTGATTATTGAGTTCATTTTATTGATTTTTTGTTCATTTTGGCATTGATTTTGGGCATTTCTTATGTTTTAGTTGTTTTTGTTAATTTTCCCCATTATTTTTTTTCTTTTTTGATCATGTGGATAGTTTTGTAATATTTACTCACTATTTTGCTTATTTTTAAAACTTTTTACTGTTCTTCATTCATTTTGTTGGTTAATTTGTTGATTATTGTATTAGTCCTCATTCATTTCCATTTGGCAAATTTATCATTTTAGTCATTTTGGTACATTTTTGCTCATATTTTTCATTTTCTGGATAATTTTGTCTTGTTCATTATTATGCTTGTTTTGGTTCATTTAGTTGTTCTCATTTTTTCATCTTTGCTTTGTTGTACTCAGCACTTTGTTCATGTTTGATCATTTTATTAGTTACAGTATACGGTTAAATCTGGTTCGTGATCGTGACTATTTTATACTTTTTATAGATCATTGTCTTCAGTTTTGTCTGAATTTTTGTAATCAGGTGCTTTTTGTTGATTTAGTGCTTATTTTCTTCATTTTGACTCACTGGTCACAGCCACAGGAGCCAGTGGGGAGGGGCTAAAGAGCCACATGTGGCCCTGGAGCTGCAGGTTGTACACCCCTGATCTAGACACAGGTTTTCGCTTTCATTCTGTCCAAAACGTAAAGGTTTCCCACCCCTGACACAGGCAGACAGACTTGTAGAGAAGAGTTCCTTTCCCTTCTCCTTCCTCCTCGTCTCGTCCCCTCACCCCACATTTCTGACTCCGCTTCTAACCTGCTTTCACGTCTTCCGGTTCTCTCGTCTCCTCCCCTGCCCTCCCCCACTTTGGCATCCTGCTCTCAGCTCTGCGCTTGTTTATTTGCAAAGGGGACGTCAGTGTAAAATATGCCTGCCATTAATCATTTCAGTCGCTTAGTCATTTCTTTAACCTTCCATGAGTGATAAGACGCAGGCCTGTTTTGCTCCCTGGATGGGAAAATTAGGATTTCATTGCCGATGCAGACGTCAGTTAACATCACCGCACTTCATCCTGGACATCAGGATCTGAATAGATTTCAGTGTTAGAGGTTGGGGAGTATATTTAATATGTCAAAACACACCAAATGGGGGCACACATACACAAACACTAACATCAGCGTGACTGAAAGGCAGCCTTGTTTGGCGACAGCTACAGTTACGTTCTGATACCACCTGTTGATAGAGCTTGGCCATTGCTGCTGCAGAACATGCATCCATGTGTGCGTGGGTGAATGACGGCTCTGTGAGCATCTGTAGAAATATTAATCTCAAGTGTGGAGTGTGGATGTACATTTGAAATGAATCTCCACGTCAGAAAAATAGATTTATTCAAAAGGTGTATATTTCTGAGGGATTTTGTGTCTAAATCTTGTTCTCTGCTTGGGATTTAGTAAACACATGCGTTTAGGTACGCGTGAGTAAATGAATTTGTGGACTGCACTCAAGTAAATATAGTATTTAATCTTCTGGAGTACATCTATGCTATGTGGGTATATGTAATTAGATGTGCTGGTGCTGTTGTGCGTCTTCCTCTGTGTCAGCGTTGTCGGCTTTGCCTGAGCGTTTGTACATTAGACGCAGTATTTAACATGAGTCAGCAGCACCTCTTGTACGTTGCAAATGTAGTGCGACTGAGCTGGTGAGTCTGACCCACTTCCCTCTGTGGGAATGGTGCATTTTATGTGTGTTCGTGCATGTGTAACACGTATTAGATAATGCAAAGCTAGGAATCAGTGTGTGCATGTGTATATACGTAACTGAGGGGTGAGGAGCTATGTCTGCAAATCCACCAATCTGTGTCTTTGATGAGGATAAATCATTTAAAAGCACTTTGTTTACAATAACATATACTTTATCCAGGCCTGCTGTGTCTCCTTCACCCCCTTTTGACTGCCCTTGTCTCTGCATCGTTCCTTTGATTGTGCAGCACCTTGTTTGTGCAATCTGCTGCATATTGCACATGAATAATAGTGCAAAGTATTTAATGAACATGGACATTAAGATAATGTCCACACGGAGATGAAAACAATCTATTTGTTTTTTGGTTCAGAAATGTTTTCCATAAATATGGTATTGTCTCAAGAAATGCGTGTCCACACGAAACCACTGAAAAGCTGTAGTATACATGCCAGGCCTGTAAGTGGCACTGCAGCGCTGCCAGAAAAATACACCAAAAATGGAGAAGAAGGCATGGAGCTTGCACTTAAAACTTGTGTGACGTAAACAAACCATGAAGAATGTGTGATGTGTGCTGTTCTCCATGTCCACTTGTTGCTCATGGTGGTGATAAAGGAGAAGAAGATTTCACTGTAAAAGCCATAACAGACTCAGTAGCTTCTGCAGCGTGAATGCAACACTGTAATGCACTGTCTTGCTGTTGTTGGCAGGGTTAGTGCACGCGGATCAATGCAGGGGTGGAGCTATGGCATCGTTGTTTCAGGAAAATTGGATTGTAAGCACAGAAATGTAAGGAAGGCATTTTGAGATTTATTCACTCTGGGTTTCAAAAATGAGTGTATTCGGGCTCCAAAAACCCTGCCTCTATGTGGATGAAATGCCCATACGATAAAAAAAAACATACTCTCAAACTCGTCTATATGTGCTGACAAGGAAATGGATCATATCATATTTTAAACATGCAAATCCAGTACACATTTTATAACTGTAAACTCCTGCTGTCTGCTTGTTCAGCCTCCATGTCTCCAATCAGACAAGTCAACAAACTTAGGAGACAGACGAGCAAATATCCCTGACAAAGGTTCAGACTAAAAGAGAAAAATAACCAATCAAGTTAGTCTAGTCTAGACTAATATGAAAAACCCCAACCCTATAAGTTGAAAATTTAATTTGTTCAGGAAGACAGCAGGGAGCAAGGTTTGGACATATGTATGTCTGTTGTCTCATTTATTCTTACATATGTAACAATATATCTGCTTTTAACTCATATCAGTGACTAAAACTTCCATGACAGCTTCTAAATGTACTGTGAGGTTGCATTTACTGCAAAGTTCTTGTGCATGTGTTAAAAGTGTCAGTTCTGTTGGCACAAGTTTTGTGAAATGTCTGCTGCTGATTCAATCCAGTGAGTGGAATTTATTTTGGCACCAACAAATCTGAAAAATCATTTTTAAAACATTCATTGCCAATAATCCTTTTACAAAGCACTGTCTGCTACCCCAGATAATCCACAGATGTGTACAGAAAATCATGCATGTCATTTCAATTTGTGCGGCCATACATTTTGAAGACACTGCACATTAATATGAGAAAGCATGCACACAGAATATCTAATGTACACATATAGAGTTGCAATTATAGTAAAACACAAAAGCATTTTTAATGAGCGCTGTGGGTGCTGCATGGCACTTTGCATGATTTGTTATCTGGAAGCTCTCGTTGTGAGTGTACTCAGATCTGTGTGTGGATTATACAGTATATACTCATAGTGTGCTGTTAGGCAAAGTGATGATTTCATTCATCATTAGGACTAAAAATGTGCCTGTGCTCAAAGTAGCAACTGG
The DNA here is from genome assembly GCA_029823295.1 of Pseudamia nigra. Classification (NCBI taxonomy): domain Eukaryota; kingdom Metazoa; phylum Chordata; class Actinopteri; order Kurtiformes; family Apogonidae; genus Pseudamia; species Pseudamia nigra. Next base: position 12,159 of record JAQQAE010009224.1, read on the forward strand.
CTGGTGAACAAAGTAGAGGATTTAGCAGCTAAAAAAAGGAGCTGTCGGCTAGGAAAGTTCTCCATTACATTAAAACGTGCTCCACAAAATCACACAGTGGTATCAACTAATTCATTTTATCAGCAGGCTCAACTGTGCTGTTTAGGCAGTTGGTTTGTCTCCAAAAACATGTGACACCTCATCTCACATCCATCTCATTTATATGCTCTTGATTACCACATATGTTTTATGAAAGATCCTGATTGTGTGTACACATCTCTAAAAGTCAGCACTGCTGTCTCTGTGTTTATGTCTTCAGACACATGCTGCTCACTCCCACCTTTTCCAATCTCACAGTCTCCCAGGAGAACAGATACACTGTGGTTAAATATTAAACATCCAATATGGAGCCAATCTCAGTACAAAGATAAGGCAAATGCATTCAGGAAATACACACACACTCTTTCTCAGATAGCGATTTAAAGCCTGATGTCTCATATAGTTTATGGAAAGATGTAAAGCGACACAGAGGTCCACCATTTCTCACACATACTCGTCTATCCACACTCCAAAATCTTGGGTTTTCATGCAATTTAAATGATTTTAAAAGATCCAAGATGACAGCATGTATGATCAGCGGCCTTATTTCTATGCACTTCATGGTGCATTTTCTCATTGTGTGTTTTCCAAAATTTCATGCAATGGCAGTAAATTCTATTCTATTCTATTCTATTCTATTCTATTCTATTCTATTCTAAGCCCAACACTCAAAGCTTAACTTAACCCTGAAGGCAACTCTGCTAATTTTGATGATTTACATGGTGGGATCCAGCTTTATGTCCTCACAACACTAGTGTGTGGTCAGGTTTATGGCCCCATAACACAGGAAAAATGTGGGCACACACACTCACACAAACATCAACAGTGCACAGCAGTGTCAAGCCAATGGATCTCAGTGTGACGCCGCTATTATCAAAACTGTATTTACTAAGATTGCACCACTCTGAGTTGCTCACTGTGTGTGTGTATGTATGTGCATGAGTGTGTTTTGAGCTGTGCGATAAGCAAATCTGCTTCTCCTCAATGCTATCGGCTCCCGGACCCCCTCGCTCACTCATACACCCATCAGCTTCACCCTCCCTTACATGTTTCTCCATTACATTCCTCCTCACCCTCCATTTTGTCTGTTTTTTCGTGCAGCTGCAATAAACCAAACTACTCTTCATTCAGACATTTGCACTTTTCTCTGTGCCCCGTGCCATGATGTACGCTCATTTGTCATATATACAAAACACTGGCTGACTTTTTAATGAACACTCTTGGAGTTAAAAAAAAGAGACAAGACAGAAGGGGCGGTGGATGCTCTTTGACTGACGGCAGCTTCTGGTCAGTTGATTTCTGGTTTGCTTCCTGTAAAGGTCAGGTGTCAATAAAATGTGTGTGTTTCTCAGTATCCTTGTGCATGAACACGCGTATGTGGTTGACAAAGTTTATGGATTAGCTGCTATGTACAAACAGGCCGCTGTCAATATGTTTCATTCTCATGCTCACTTCAGTGATCAGAATACATCCTGAATGACAGAAGTGACACTGTCGGTAATGTCAGCAGATGCACCAGAAATCAGACCAAAACAAGTTTGATCAGGATTAATTGCCTCATTGCTACCAACAATACCTAATATGGTTCATTTTTTGCGATTTATTTTTACAAATCAATGATAATAACAACGGACCTAAACTTGAATGGTTCTCAGTAAAGCACAGACCTCTGCCAAGGTCTTGGTACACTCTACTGACAGATATGGATCCGCATTAAAAACCATCATATTTGAGTGACTATACATTAAAAATTCAATAGATATGCCAAAACCATTCATTCACTTCCCTTCATCTGAGCTTTGGTGGTTGATTCACGTCTCTGGCCCTATTTGTTACTGTACAACAAATAAAAATACTTGAATATACTTGAATCGGGTGAATATATTCATAGACATTCAAGGAAATGCTTCTCCTAATTTTTTCATCAAGTTCCATACATCATGTTACTGAAAATGTCAAAAAATCTCACAATGTTACAGAAAGTGATAAAAAAAAAAAATTGTGGATCTGCCCTTTTGACAGTGACACAAGTTAATGGGTTTGTCTTGGCCTAAGCTCCACCCGTCCACCAAATTTGGTGAAAATCAGATCAGTAGTTTTTGTGCAGACCTGCTAACAGACAAACTAACAAACAGACGCTGGTGAAAACATAACCTTGGGAAAGGTACAGAGACTTGAGCTCTTTTCAGTCCAATTTAGAATGGATTTTTTTCTGATAACATTTGTTTTAAAAGCTCTGAATGGCCGTGAACGGCAGGGCTTTGAGGTCGTCTAACAAGCTTCTGTCAGATGTGTCCAAGTCGAGATAGAAACACTGGAGTGACTGAGCCTTTTCAGTCCTTTTCAGCTCCTGACTTTTGTGTTTTCTCTGACCTCGACCTCTTCAAATCAAAACTAAAAACATATTTATTCAGGATGACTTTTAAGATCCAGTGTGGTGACACTTCTTTTATCCTCCTATTCTCATTAGTCCATCCATCCATTTTCTACCCCTT
>JAQQAE010009225.1:0-14730 GCA_029823295.1 Pseudamia nigra
AATTTAACAAAGCAAATTGACAAATCTGATCAAAATAACCAGTAAAACTGAACAAAAATCAACACTAGGCACAACATAATGAGCAAAAATTATGAAAATAATGAAGTGACTGTATGATATAATCAATAAAACTAAAAAGACAGCAACAAATATGCAACAAAATGAATGAAAACAAACAATTAGATTAAGTACATATGGTCAAAAATAATCAATAAACTAAACAAAAGTCAAGAAAATGAGCAAAAACAAAGTAAATTAATAAAACTGTTCAATGACCAGGGCTGATCTTTGATGTGAGAAGCTGCAAAAATTTAAAACAGCTTTTTTTTTTTTTTTTTTGCTAAAAGCCATCTAATTGTGTAGATTTTAATTTACCCCACCACAGAGTTTATAAAATATTCCAAACCCAATAAGCATTCATTTTCATAGTATGAGACCTTTTAAAATTAAGTAATAGTTCATATTTTTTGACCTGACAATACAGGTCTGTGTCTAACAGTTATTTTCAATATTCATTATTTTATTTAATCGTATTCAGTCTGTGAAATGTCACAGTAGGAATACTGCAGAGCGCAACCTGACATTTTTAATTTCCTTTGCTTAACAGCTAAAAATCCATGGAGAAAAGCAGCAAATTTTTATATTCAGAGGTAACCACATGGAAATGATTGGCACATTTGTTTCTGATGAGTTCATTTAAAAGTTAGATCAGTATTAAATGCAGTTTTTTACTTTTGAATTGCTAATTAAACACTTCAGGAGTATGAGCCAGATGTTGATATTGTAACAGCTTGTGCAAATTTAATCCTCAAAGCCCTTTCAGTTAACAGTATGCGTTGATTTGTCCACTTCCTGAAAACTGTCCAACTACTTAATTTAATTCTGGCCTTTAGTGAAAGAAAGTGCTTTTATTTCGGATCCAGTCAGCAGAGCACACTGTGCCACTTGGGAACTGGCTCATCACTGCTTGGACCAGGATCTGTTCTGAGTGTGAAATGCCGATGCCAAAATAAATCCAGCGGCATTGAATAATTTAATTGATGCTTATTATAGATAGCGCTCAACTCCCCCAGATTTTACCGGTTCACTAAGCCTGACCTTAGGCGCTGGGAAAATGCTCATCTGTGTCACTTTGTGATGGGTTGCCTTGTGTGTATAACCCGCTTTCTTGTTCACTTCCCCTGCTTCTTATGCACGTTGCCTCCCAGTCATAGTTAAGATGTTGCATCAAGAAGAACGTCGCTGAGATGAATGACTATAATAAGTTTTACAAGTTATATTATGACTCTAAACTAAGGCTCAAATTCACTGTGAGGGAATCGATTGAAACTTTTGCATCTCAAGTTTCCGCACAAACGATCATTATCTACAATTTACGATGACAAAGTTTTAATTATTGAAGGTATTTTTGCATAACCAAGCCCACAAATCAGTGATTCAGATTCCTTCTAAAACCCAATTTACATGACATTATTATTGATTGTAGCAATGATAAGTGATCCTCATCCACATTCAGTGAATTTGAGCCTGAGGCTGCTATATAATGTTTGAAGAGAACATTTATGCTAAAAAAGAAATGGATTTTGTGAATTCTTGTACTTCATGATCATAAAAAATCCAGCAATTATTATGTATTTTTTTTCTCCTGGAAGTATTTAAAGATATCATATGGCTACATTCACAGATGTCTATGAATACTTCACTACGCCAGTTTAAATCAAGTGATCATTAAGCACAACAATCCTACAAAATCCATTTAATGTGGATGACTTGGGGTTTCTAAGGTTTTCTTCTTCTTCTCTTCTCTAAACAGCGATCCAAAATAGCAGTGTATGAGAAGATGTGGTCATACATGAAATCCGCTGAACCCTCAGTGTTTGTTAAGACCACACCCGATGGCGTAGCCCGGGTACGAAAGTCGAAGGGCAAGTTTGCCTTTCTCCTCGAGTCCACCATGAACGAGTACATCGAGCAGCGGAAGCCGTGCGACACCATGAAAGTGGGAGGGAACCTCGACTCGAAAGGCTATGGTGTGGCGACGCCCAAAGGCTCAGCATTAAGGTGGGTGGAATAATATAACAATATCCTCCATGTTGTTATAGTATTCCACCTACCCTGATGTCCCCTGTTGTCATTCTCTTCTCTTCCCCTTGTTGTTTTTTTATGGAGACAGAGGTAACGGTAGTATGCTTTTCAATGCATTTGGATACAGATTAACTAATGCATATGATAAATGTTTTTAAAGATTTTTCTATGTGCTCAGAGCTGCTAAAGTAGAGGTATCCACTGCAGATACGAAGGATAAAGTTAACAATCATTTCATATCTATGTCTCTTACTGTTGCTTTTCTCTCTCCTTCGATCTCTCCTTCTGTCCCGTGTGCTGTCCTACCTGACTGTTGTGTTGTCACTTTTAATTTAACAGTTCAATGATTTTTCAATTTAGCCTTTAAAAGCTGCGCTGTCACTTGTGACGAATGTTAATTGCATGATGTTTGTTGTTGTTACTTTTCTTCTCAATGACAAGTGTCCCCATCCCGCACACTTCAGTTCTAAACTACGTAATCCTTCATGCCACCTTTTCCAAGATTTAACACTGTCTTTACCTTATATGAGCCTTTCTTATCTCGCCATATTCCTGAAATTCTTAAACAATTTGTCCTTTCTTAGACCATTTTGATTAACAGATGGTATTCTGTGCATAAGCCCCATGCATTGATAGTGGTAGTTTTTCTACCATTACCTTTAATCATGATGCTTAGTACAATTATTACTTTGCATTAGATTTCTCACGGACCTGTGCATTTTCTTACAAGTTATGTTTTATCGTTTCAAGAAATGCTGTTAACCTGGCAGTTTTAAAACTGAATGAGCAAGGCCTCTTGGACAAATTGAAAAACAAATGGTGGTACGACAAGGGAGAGTGCGGCAGCGGGGGAGGTGACTCCAAGGTCAGCCTCGATGTCACCACAATCGGGTACCATAGTGCAGAGTAATCGGCAAGGCTGTTGCAACAGACCAACCATAAACACGTGGCCACCACTACCAACCTGCTGCCTTCGAGCAGATTACCGCTACCACGACTTATTGTCTGACCAGCCCCTTTAGCAGCTCAGTTTCAACTAAGGAGCCTTTGCAAAACCAACACAAGTATGTCGAGAGGAGAGCTCTTTGTGTCTGGCAATGTCATAGTTACTGGGCGAACATGCCTGTCCTGTAGTTGTACAACGATGACATATTTATTCATCTTTATACAAGTATAGGACACATCACCAGGCAGTAGTTTAGAGAGGTGGTAGGTAGCTCTGGAAGTCAAGCACAGAACTCCTGAAGACACAGCATGGTGTATTACTGCACTCACTTGGTGAGCCTCTATGTATCTGAGTGTTGCGTGTTGGTAGGGCCATAACCTCCTACCTTCCTCACATTAAGGTAATCTTTCCTAATCCTCCAAAAGATGGCTTTGCAGTAATTGATTGCGCAGTTGCTACACAACCATGACACTGGCCCAGAACCCATGATTACTAAAGCCAACATGAAGGCTGCTTAATGACAAAAAGCTCAAAATGGCTGCTTAGCTGAGGCCGACAGGAGAGCAAGGGGAACAGCGGCGTCTTGAGGGGACTAAGCATTGCAGGCAAACGTGAGAATTCTAATTTATCTCAAGATTTGTGATGTGTCGTCTTATAAACCAGCTGCGGTCTGATTCCACTGTATGTGCAGTTTATATCTGTCCTGTTCTTAGTGCATTAAGTTAAGAGTTAATAACCCATCTCTGACCTTTATAACATCAGCTTTCTCCCTCTTTGTCTGTGGTTAAAAGATAAATTACTTTTCCATTATAGAGGCTAATGGTGCAAAGTGTTAAACCCTACTCAGCCATGACAACTAACTCTGACCTTAGTTATATTATGGGCTATGAGGGGTTGTGCTATTTTCACAAAATTACATAAGGCATTGGCATAGTATGCTTAATAATGCAGGTCAGTTTAATGATAAATGAAACTGTCACTGCATAGGTGATGATTTAGGATGGGTTATTGGCCACATAACAGACAAACTGCTGGGCCCAGTGGCCTGCAGATTGTGTCATTATACTCCTAATATCATTTGTCATGGCCTGGCCTGGACTACAATGAGCTGAACAGCAGAGTGTGTCATTTTTAAAAAAAATAGCATCACCTCAAAGGGTTGCACGGGTATAGATCAAACAATGTCTTACAATGCCTGTGGGTGATATCTGGACATTCGTTTTGTTTTTTTATGTGTTTAAGTATCATGCTATGCCCTTATGTCGCCGGAGCATGCACAGCTGAAAACATGCTCAGGAGCATTTTGAAAGCAGCTGTCTCTTATGCTGTCATCGATCTTTTATCATGCACAGGTATGTTGTATCTGACTGTTTCCTGGCTTGTTTTGGCTCTCCAGGACTCAGTGGAAAAGCCTGATTAGATGGAATAAAGTGGCCTGGAGCACTCTGTTCCTAACAGTCATAATTTGGCCCCATCCTGCTTACAGCTCCATGCTCCAAAAGGCATCAGGAGATGCACAAATCCTTGCACACAGCTGCACGCACGCCCACTCACACACGGTTAACACAACTCTTTCTTGCCCTCAGGCTCTACACAGTGCCGCCTAGATTGAGTTTCAGACACAGAGCATGTTACAGGGTAATTGCATTGTTAATCAATGTCTCCCTGAGCCAAGATAATGGTCTGGGCTTCACAGTCCGTTTCTCAAGATTGGCTATGAGGGATATACAGTGGTGTAATCGTCTCTCAGTGCATTATGCATTGCTTGGATCTCCCTGAGGGATTTTTTCCTGAGGACTAGTCAGGTCACTCATTTATCGATGCACTATATTTCTTTGCTTCCAATTTGCTTTTCATTTATACACAAAGAGAGTGAACGGATCCATAAGTGATCCAATGTTATTTAATGATCTACAACCCTACAGTTATTATTCCCTGTACCAATTTAGAGCAAGTACAGTTTTTGTTTTGTCATGTTTGTTTTTATGATAGATGACACACAGGCCAGTGAAAGATCAGGATATAGTGTAAGACTTCAAACAGCAAAAACCGGCTGCGTCATTTATAAGATTATACAGCTACAAGCAAAAGTGAGTGAAATTATTCCGTAGATATTTTTGAGCTGCACAGTTTGGTGGGGACACACTCATCTGACACTAATCTTGGCATAATTGGGAGATAACGTTTTCTTAGCGATATGTCAGGATAGAACATGTAAGAATTAATAAAGCTTTTACTTTTGGGCACAGTCGCTTGGAAAGGAAATTGCCTATAATACCTCCAGAATTGACTGTTGTCATGCTGGTGACAGCAGTATTAGCCATCACAGGATTAAGCTGATACCGCGCAGGTAAAGGTTTTATCTTTTAGATTTTTCTACGTGGTAAAACAAAGCTCCTGTTTGACTGAACTTGCTAAATGCTGTTCAGAAAGCCCCTATAATCTGTTGCCAGCCCCCAATGCGTTTTGATATCCATAGACTTGCAGATCGTACTTCCAGTACCTGCTCGTCGCCCTGGTAACAGCGTCTGCCGATTACTCGAAGCGATATGGGTAGGTCCTGGCTTTAGTCTAGGGGTTTAAAGGTAATAGGTAGAATGCCTGCTCTCTGTAATGTTGACATAGCCAGGAGCCCTGCTTTATCGCTTTGTAAAGTATGTAGTAGTTTAAAAGTTGAATAACATAAAATAACATAATATAATGTTATTTATGTTATTTCCCACGTGAAGAACTCCTGTAAACCTTGCAGTATTGAAACTCAGTGAACAAGGCATCTTAGACAAGCTGAAAAACAAATGGTGGTACGATAAGGGTGAATGTGGAACCAAGGACTCTGGAAGTAAGGTCAGTCGCTGCAGGTCTTTTGTACTGATTCCAAATTGCATTTTGACGTACTGTTCATATGCAAAACAAGACTTCTCTAACATCTATAGTCTACATTTTGTTTATTTTCTACACATATTTTCTTTTTTTCTTTTTTTTTAGTATTTTACTTTTTTGTCTTGCCACAAACTGCAATACAGTTTACAAGTGGCTTTAATAGAAGGCATCATTTCCCCGAAGTCAGATTTTGTCCTTTTCATGCCATTGAAATTAGACTCTTTTTGATGCAATATAATGTGGAAGCTCTCATTTTTGTACAAGCTGTAATGCTAATATTCTGGGGAAATGAATAGCATGCCTTATGGACATTTGAATAGAATCACAGCAGTTAACAATTGTTGATAAATGCTATTTTTGCTCATTCTCACTCTTGACATTCATGATACCTTGACCATTATGCTGCTGTTCCTATTTACCAAACTGTTAATGAAAATTTGATTTATTTGTGTTGTTACTAGTTTGCATAGAAATGTGTCTATTAGATTCCTTGGCTTCCTGTGGAGTGACGAACCAGCAGAGCCTCTTACTGTGATGAGATGCTCAAATTCGACAGCTCTGAGAAGCGAGAGCGCCCTAGGGTGTCCTCTGATTCAGTGGTTCTCAGCTGGTGGGTCAGGGCCCAAAAGTGGGTCTCAGACTCGCTCTGAGTGGGTCACCAAGCATCTGGTTAAAAGAAATAAATTTGTGTTTTGTGGCTTTCTATCCAGCCTTTGTGCAGTGTTTCCATGGTAACGCAGACATGATGACAAGTTACATTATAGTTTGCTTTGTTAGCTTATTAATTTTTATTGATTTTGTCCACTGTTTCCTTTGATTTCGTTCATTTTCTTATTTTTGTTCTTTTTCTTCTGTGTCTTTATTGTTTTGTGCATTTTGCCTATATTTTATATTATACTTTATTCGTGTCTGTTTAATCTGTAATATTGTGCATATTTTGTGTGTATTTTGTTCATTTTCTTGATTATTTTGTTACAGTTCTGATGCATTTTGGTCATTTTATTGATTATTCTGTACATGCACATATTTTTTTTAATCTCATTGATTATTTGGCTACATTTTTTATGTTTTTTTGTGTATTTTTATATAATTTCAATTTTTGATGATTGTTTCTTCATTCTCCTTTCATTCACTTTCCTGATTATTTTCTTACATTTGTGATATTTTTTGCTCATTTTCTCAATTACGTGGTTCATTATTGATCATTATTTGCTCATTATTGTTTTTTGTTTTTTTTTTATTTGCCTTTATCATTTGATTAATTTTGTGGATATTTTTTTCAGTTTTTGATTTATTTGTTTGTTGTATTTATTTTGTTCCTTTATTGAAGATTATTTGTTAATTTTATGGATATTATGTTAATTTTTGCAATTGTTACTTCAATTTTTGCATATTTTTGTTTTTGTATTTTTGTATCTTCATTATTTTGTTCACTATCTTAATGTTTTGATTCATTTTTTTCTCACTCTTCATTATTTTGTTGATTTTTGAGTCAATTTTCTTGATTATTTTGAAATATTTCCTTATTTAATTATTATTTTCTGTTTCCGAATTCCAATACAATGATAAAAACATGCATATATCTTCAAAAAAATATGCCCAATACACTTGGTAAATGTGGGTCAGAAGGTGACACTCGTGGAGAACCACTGCTCTAAACATTGTGGCTGCTCAGAGCTGAAACCAGGGGCTTTATTTGCACATCACAAGAAGTTAAAGAATGTAATAAACCAACTATTTAACCCTCTGAGATACAGTAAAAGGCCTCAGATGACAGGTTAGTTGTGCTCGATAGCGTGCGATGTGTCCATGCTCATAGGGTTAAACTGCAAATAGTAAAACTCTAATGAACAAATTTTTAATGAATATGTTTGGTAGGTAAGCAGCAGCAAAATGGTTTGATCTCTAGTGTTTTTAACCTGAATAGAGCTATCATTCATGTACTATTTGACTGTACTGTATGACAATGTTGCCATAAGAGTTATACGTACATGTCGCTGAGAAGATTGAACAGACAGGGATTTTCAGAGCGGTCGACCTATGCGATACTGACCAGCTTCCTAACATGGTCAACAGCAGAAGCCATTACATAGCGCAGGGCAGGGAAAGCTCTACATTCACCTCCATATAGAGCATTTAGACGTGGCTTCTTTCTCCCCTAGTGGAGAATGGTTTGACTATGGCGGTCTGAAGTTCCTCCAAACTTTGTGACAGCCATAGAAAGATCAGTTCAGCTAAAATGATAGTAGTTACCCTCAGAGCAACCTCATTACATCTTCAATTTTCTGTTGCCTGTAGATATTAGTATCAGTAATGTTCCCTTTGTAGCAGCAGGAGAGTAGAGTTTGTTGATTTACTAAAGCAGTTTTACTGTTCAAGGCTATGTGAGGCTCAGTTTGAAACATACAGGCTGTATTTTTTCTCTGCTGTCCTTGCACCACTGCAAAAGTCTTAACTGTGTTATTCACTTACCCCCAGGACAAGACAAGTGCTCTCAGCCTAAGCAATGTGGCTGGTGTCTTCTATATTCTGGTCGGAGGGCTGGGGCTGGCCATGATGGTGGCTCTGATAGAGTTCTGTTATAAATCACGGCAAGAAACCAAACGGCTGAAATTGCAAAAGAATGCCCAGAATTTCAAGCCGGCTCCCCCGACCAACACCCAGAACTTTGCCACATACAGAGAAGGCTACAACGTATACGGAACCGAGAGTGTAAAGATCTAGAGGTACGGAGATTCCATTTATTGAGCATATGAGTGGTGAATCATTTAGTTGTGTGTCCTCTCAGCATAAGAGTTAATTATTCATATGCGTGTTTCTCTGTATTGTGGCTGCTGCTTGTGAAATTGTTTATGGATGTCATGTTGGCGCAAAACAGAGCACGCATGCACCCTGGAAGCACAAAACTCTGAGATATTTGTTTAGCCTTTAACACATCGCTTCATGGATACTGCCTCAGGCTATGGGAAGCCTCGTGTAGTTTAAGATGAGACAGACATGCAAATGTATTGCACATGCCTTTGACTGTATAACACCCAGGAACACTGCAGCACAGCCACTTATCTCCATGGGATTTAGAGGTCCCAAATCTTAACACTTACAGTACGTTTTAGCTGTCGCACTTATACAATAAAACATGTAAAAATATATTCCAAACTGTCACAGTGTTGCAGACTTCCTTCATAAAATGATGGAAATCCTTTAGTGTTAGATCATAAACCAAGTTGTTAGCCAGTTGACTTGGGTTCTTTGACGCAAGTCTACTGTGCAGACTAGTGTCGCGTCACATCTGTGGTACATGCCAGTTCAATGGCGGTGGTGGTAAAAGTAAACCTAAAAGAACACTATCACAATGAAATTAGCTTCAAATTGTCCTAAAATAGCATGTCTACTTTCTATTTGTCAAGATTGCCCGTGCTGGGACACACTTGATATCACAAAAAGTTCAATTTGATCAAACTAAAATCATGTTGATTCAGCTCCCAGCACTAAGTTGGTGCAGTGAGTCCACCGAGTAGCCAGAGACGTCCTACCAGATATCTACTTTTATCTTTTTGAGTCTCCATTTAAGTAAATTCAAAGTGAAATATGTTATCAAGAAACAACACTGGTGTAAAACTCTGAATTAAAGGGTCAATTCACCCCAAATCTCCAGTTGCTTGGTAGGTGAGAACATAAACAGGTTTTGAACTGAGTCAGGCTGTTTGTTTTGTTTTGTTTTTTTTTTTCATTTTTCATACAGCTATTTCTGTCAAAAATACATGTCACAGTTTAGTGCAACACAGTGAACAGCTTCAAGGTGAAACTGCAGGACAGTAGAAGCTAACATTTTCTTTTGGACAATTAATTTTGTCCTGATACTAAGCTGTATTGGTTTATCTTTTACTATGGCCAGTCGAACGGCATGGACACTTTTTTCTACTTAGTAGCCACTTTGTACATCTTGGGTCGTTTTCTGTTTAAAACCCATCACTGCCAACAGCATTTCAACAGAAAACCCAAGATTGACCATTGAAGGATCCTCAGCGACTTCAATTATGACAACAGTAAAGCACATTTGATTGATTGACTTTGTTGCGAACATGTAATAAAAAATGGAGAAAAGTACACACAGAAAATAAATAATATATATTCCATGAAAATGAATAACATACCAAAAAGGAAACAAACACATTTCCCAAATATTCACATGTTCAAAAAGGAGTAGGATGAAGTTCCCTCTTATTTTATCCTATTGTACATGAACAATATATACCCCCCATCCAGACATAGCCCCTTGGTTAACACCCCTCCAAATCCTTGTACCTTCTGAAAATAACTTCTTTACATTTCTTTTTAAATTGTAAACTGTTTGGACATTGTTTTAAATGTTCACGCAATTTGTTCCATAATTTGACACCACATGCAGAAATGGAAAAACTTCTTTTGGTTGTCTTAATACTATGCACTTTAAAATTTAATGTGCCCCTTAAATTATTCCCCCCTCTCTATTACTGAAATAATTTAGAATAGAGTATGGCAGTAAATTGTTCTGTACCGTATGCGTTATCAGTGTAGTTTTGAATTCTACAAGATCGAAACATTTTAACATTTTTGACCGTAAAAATAGTGCATTGGTGTGTTCATAATAACTGACATTGTGTATAATTCTGAAAGCCCTTTTTTGTAACAAATACAGTGGTTGCAAGGTAGTTTTATATGTATTTTCCCAAACCTCCAAACAGTCACTTGAATATGGTGACATGAGAGAACAGTAAAGAATGAACAGTGATTTCTGATTGATTAGATGCTTTGCTTTTGATAAAATAAAGATCCTTTTAGACAGTTTTTTGTGTATGCTTAATATGCTTTTGCCAGCAGATTTTTTCATCAATTATGACCCCCCAGAAATGTAATTTCATGTACCCTTTCTATGTCGACCCCTTCTATTTGTATCTTAATGTTATTTATTGTTTTACAATACAGTTTTTATTTTAACACTATATTCTTACACAAAGCAAATGAAATTAGTTTGAGTGTGAGCTTTATATGTGATAGCAAAGTTTATTCGCCCACCTTTTACTATAGTCACTCAAATCTATATATTAGACTACATTCTTAAACAGAGCAGCATTTTTCATCTGGTTTTAACCCTAGAGCAATCACCTGGTCAAATATACAAATCTATTTTTCAGCAGTGCATGACTCTGATCAACTAAAACTGTTAAATATAGTACAAATAAATCTCAATTAAACATGTGGGCGTGTATACTTGTACGCTGAGTAAAACTGACCCCTATTAAAATGCATTGATTTTCACAGTTTATGATGGAACGTTCTACTGTATATTTTAAGACGTCAGCATTTACCTGTGTGTGATCAGCAAGATATGTCAACTTATGAGGTCACACTGGATAAGAGATTTATGAAATGGACCGATATGTAGATAGTTTACAATTCAACAGCCATACTCACTGTCATTTTCAACTGATACCTGTGCAAAGTGATGAATGTTTTTGTAATAAAACTTTGACATGGCACTTTTCTTAGCATAGTTTCACAGTGCTTCATAGAGTAATAAAGCATTATCATAAAATAAAAGTGCAACTGGGATAAAAGAAGACAATGCACCCAGAATTAAAAGCTGTTCATTAATTAAAAGCAGGTTTAATGTTGTCAGGTAAATTGTTCCATAGTGTTGTTGTTCCCACATGGCCGGTGGGAACAACCAGTAAATACAACCAGATGATCTCAGTGAATGAGCACAGGCGGTTACATGTGCATGAGTAGTTTTCTGAGAGTAGATGGTTTTCAGAATACTGTACTTTCTATTCTCACTCAGTTACATTGATCAAAACTGTTCCACTCAGTCACATGTGGCGACACACCTCAATCAGGAGTTACTTTCAATCAGCGATCCCCATATTATGTCAACTCAAAACTGTGGAAAGAAACAAAATGAAGTCAATCAACACACAAATAGCAACAAAATGAGTAAAACTACCAAAAAGAAAAGAAAAGTAAATGACCAAAAGTGGACAAAATGTGCAACAAAACTGTACAAAAAGTAACTAACTAATCATGTAACTGAACAAAATGAAAAACATGATGACTACTAAAATGACCACAGTAAGTAAATGAACAAAAGTGAATGAATAATCAAGTAAAGTAAAAATAATGTGCACACTCAAATGAACTAAAATGAGCATAAATGATCAAAATAACCAATAAGTAAACAAAATGAACAAAGTAAGCCACAAATGTGCAACAAAAAATTTAGTAAATTGCCAAAATTGAATGAAGTGAACAATAAAATAAGCGTTAAAAAAAGTACCTTAACAAAATAAACAAGTGGAGTAACCAAGTAAATAAAAAATTAACCAAATAAGCAACAAAAATGAGCAAAATAACCAAATAAGTAAACAAAAACAATATAAGCAACAAGCGAAGAGGTCCATCTTGAGCTCTTTTTTTTCTTTTTTATTTCCTTTATTCATTTACTTGATGTTTTAAAAGTGTTTAAGCTCAGGTATTTTTACATTGGTCCAGCTTTGGATCTATCCACCACTGGTTCACATGTCTGCAATGTAAGGTGGGGTGAGGTCACGAGGAGCCGTTTTAAATGAATTCAATTTGTACATTGTTATGGATTAGAAATGGTGCCTGGGTAAATGTGACTCATTCAGTGAATCATAGTGTGGATGTATGTGGGGTCTCTGTTTACGGCATAGCCACATTATAGGATCTCTGTTCGTCTGACGGTCGTGTAACCCTCCTCCCTCCCTGTGTCTTCTTCTGTGCTGTATGTTACCGCAGGTTTAGGAAACATTTCCATTGTCCCTTACAACTGTGACTTAACATCGATGAAAGGACAGGATCATGGGGATTGAGCTCTGAGCCAAAATCCTCTCGGTCGGACACAGCACGATAATCTGCAATGATGACACGACTGGACCAGTTACAGGAAGAGCCGCCGTGGTTTTTCTCCTCCCAGTGCCTTAAGGAACTCTGAGTCCAATCAATGCAACTCATACACAATGATATTGCTTTTGCTTGAAACTCATGCGAAACAGAAGAATGGTGCAGTGATAAAATACAAAAATATCTATGTACATTTGACATATTACAATGAATGACAGAACTAAAGCCATCATTTGCAACCCTAAGCACATTTTGAAGTGCCAGACAGAAGAGGAATCTTATATGACACGTGTCTAATTGGTTTCTTGTAATCAGTATGATCAGATAACTCCTCATGTTCTGCTGCCAGATTTTCACTGGTTCTATGTGTTTAAATGTGTTTATTAGATCAATTCAGTGCACTGTACGACACTGGTTATTAGGTAACAGCTTTTATACTGCTGCGAGTCACTTATTGTGACTGTATTCCTGTTTTGAAGCAGAGATCGTTCTCATCGGAGTGAAATGCCACTTAGCCCAAAAACAATTATGAGAGTGTTGTTTGTATTCTAAACTCTGGTGCTGCTGCCACTGTCTTTTGAACGTTGGATGGGACTCGTGAAGAAGAAAGATGACCTGGTATGGCTTTGTGCACGTCACCACCAGGTCACTAGTCGCACTTCCAATACTGCCAAGAGTGTGTTTTGTATGACATAGAGTGTGTAATACCAAGTGTTTATGCTTCATTAAAAAAACTGTTTGTGATTTACAATTTGTAAAATATTAAAGGAGCACTCACTTGCTAAGGTGACACTCCACACAGTCTTTCCCTGAAGTCGAGAGACATTTGAGTCTTCTGTACATGAAAGTAAAACCAAACGAAAAGGGTAATTCAGTTGTAGATTAACTGCAATCCAATTAAAGGATAACAGTAATGGCTTTTAAACTGTAGTATTTTGGATTACCTTAACATTTTCTTTGACAATTGCACATTTTACAATAAGCTGTGGTTAGCTTTTAATTTGATTTCTTTTAATGAGCATTACAGTGTTTGGTGACTTCACTTAGTAAATGAAAAATATATGAATACAATGGAAAATAGATTTATACAAAGTTATAACAGGGAGTGTCCCGAAGCTTAGCACATTTCCATATTGCTGTAATGTTCCTTCTTTTCTTTCAAAAAGACTGTGATTCCATAGGATTTAGGACGATAATTATCTAATCACCTAAAACTATGGGCCAATAGTTTTATACTTAAAAAAGAAAGTAATGCTGAAGAAAAAAGAAAGCAACGAGCTGAAAAACTGTACATTTAGATACATGAAAGTTATTTATATTAAACAGCGACAGATCAGTTCCCTTTTTCCTTGTTTGTTTCTGTTTTTTTCTAAGAAAATTGCATGTGAAATCAGTGATGCTTGATGAGCTCTTCTACTCACAATTGACCCTAGGGGAATGTTAGAAATCCAGCCCTAGTTTATTCTTTTGTAAATCAGTTTCACCTTTTCTTTTTTTGTAAGCCTCACCTCTGCAAAAACAAATTGCCAGGCGTAGTAGTGAGTACAAAAGAGCAAGAAATGCATGCGGAATTCACTGAACCTCATTAGAGGCGCTGTACAGATGATTTTACTACATTTTGTAAATAAAATGTACAGAAAGGGTATCAGTGTCTCTGTGTTATTCTTATTTTACATGAGCTGAATGTATTCACCACGAATAGAACTCAATACTCAATAGAACTGAACAAAAAAGTTCAGCCAGATGGAAAAATTTAAATTAAACATTAACACAACGCTGCGTGTGTCAGTGTGGATAGAATAAAAACAATACACTGATCCATGTCAGTGTATTGTTTGACCACGTTAGTGGTCAAACAATACACTGCTGTATGACCACTAGTGGTTATACGGCCCTGGCCGTATAAACCCTAAACACTG
>JAQQAE010009226.1:0-14729 GCA_029823295.1 Pseudamia nigra
TAAGGCCTTCTCAGTTCAGTCTGACTCTCAAGCAACAGTGCAGGTTTTGTTGGAACATGAGGAGGCATTTTTACATAGGTATCATTGGAAATTTTGACCACTAAAAGCTTCCTTTTCTACATTATGGTGAGTTTGCACTGCATCAATCTGTGCCATTACAGGCTGAGTTACTGAAATAAACCAAATAAGCAACAAAACTAAAATAAATGTACATATTAAGTGACAAAATGAAGAAAAACTGCAGATTAATTAGGCAATGAAGAAATTAATCTAGAAAAACATACAAAACATGAACAGAAATGAACAAAGGAATCAAGATTATGAACAAAATAATACATAAAATGAGCAAAATAAGGTTAAAAAATATAAGCAAAGAAAATAATTTTAAAAATTAACAAATATGAACAAAAATAAAATACAAAAATCAATAAAACAAGAAATAAAATGAACAAAATAAGCAAGATAATGAACAAAATAATAAATAAAATGAGCAAAACAAGGTTAAAAAAACAAAATGTTTGAAAAAAATAGCATGAATGAAAATAAACACTGATTTACATAAGGAACAAAATATTCAAGAAAATGAATGAAACAAAGAATATAATGAACAAAAGACACATAATTAACAAAAATAAACAGAATAATTGACAAAGCTAAGATATACAAGCAAAAATGAACAAATTGATGCAGATAATGAATGCATATAACCAGAAATGAAAAAAATAATCAAGAAAATGAGCAGAATAAGTTATAAAATGAGCAAAAACAAACAAAATAACTGAGACAATTAACAAACATGAACAAAATGAACAAATTCATCAAAAATATCAAGAAAAGGAAGAAAATAATAAAATGAACAAAATAAGGCACATAATTACCAAGATAAACATTGTAATTGAGAAAATTCTGATATACAGTATATGCAAAAATGAACAAATTGATGCAGATAATGAACAAAACACTCAAGAACATGAACAAATATGAACAAAATGAACAATTTCATGCAAAGTATGAACACAAATGAACAGAAAAACAAAATAAGCAAGAAATGAACAAAAGAACTCAAGAAATGAGCAAAAAAACAAACAAAATGGGAGAGAAAATTAACAAAAATGAACAAAATGATGCAGATAAGGAACACAAAATGAAGAGCAATAAACAAAAAAAATTGAACAAAAAAAGCAATCAAAAGACTAAATGAACAAAGAATAACAAAATAATGAATGAAATGACAAAATCAATGAATAATTAACAAAACTATCAAGAACATCATATTACTGGGATGATATTTACTAATAATGATGGTCGAATCCTTCCATCACCTTGAAATCTGCACAAATCTTGGTGTTTAGAGACTTCTTATGTCTAGTGTTAAACACGCCTTTTCCGTGCAACCACAGCCAGAATTTGGGGGCTCTGGGGTTTAAGTGGTTTCTGGTCTTGGGATCTTCTAAATGAATACGTTATACACAAATTCACCCCTTGTACAGTGTTCACAGAGGAGGAAATAAACTATAGAGACTGAAACTGTTTGAACCAGGCTGTAAACATGGTTCGTCTGTTCTAAACTTGGGCATTTTAACATGGGACTCTAGGGGATCAACTCACGTTGGGATTCAGCCCCTAGTGGACACTCATGGCGCTGCACTTCTTAAGAATTCTGCATTTCACTCGCGTCTCAGCAGGCACGGAGGTTGACGCCTCCATCCAACAGTCCCTCACTCTTGAGCTGAATCATCTGACCTAATTCCTCTGATCTTTTCATTCACCATCTGCTGCAGCAGTTTGCACTTTCATTTGCTCTTTTCATGCTGCATTTGGCTGCGTTTGCCAACTCAACATCTTGCCATTTTTACCAGGAGAGTGATCTGGACACAAACCATGAACATTCAGGTCCAAATAGCTCAGACAGGGTGGATGTTACAGCTCTGGGCCCCAGATGTCTTTCGTATTCTGTCACAAACTACCCTGTCTCAGAGAAAATGTTCATATGGAACTAAACTGCAAATGTAATAAAAGTCATGGTGCATCATGATTTTGTTGCAATGAAATTACTTCCAATTAAAGGATCCATACCTTCTTCTGCTATAGCCTTTAAAAAAAACAAAAAACTAAAATGCCAATTTATTTATTATTGTGTTATTTTTGATTTTCTTGATTGGAAGGTTCATTTTCATTCTTTTGCTGATTAACATATTCATTTTTTTGATTATGCTGCTGATTACTTTAATTACAACATTCATTTTTTCCAACACTCTGTTCATTCTGTTGATTATTACTACGAATATTATTTGTTCATTTTGTTGATTTTTTAAAATAAATTCAGTTACTATGTTATTTTCTTTGTTCATTTTCTTAATTATTTTGTTGACTTTTCTGATTACAACGCTCATTTTGTAAGTGTTGTTAATGATGATCATTTTATTTCTTTCTCTCCTGTTTTCTGAAAACCGTTAATTATTTGTTGATTTCTTAATTATAATGTTCATTTTTGGTCACGCTATTGACTATTTTCATTCACTTTTGTTCATTTTATTGAATATTTTCTTATTTTTTCCATTCTGTTGATTATTTTCATTCATTTTTGTTCGAGGTGTTGATATTTTATTAAAAATCAACAACTTCACATTGGGCATTTTCTTGACAACAGTGCTCTTTTTTCCCAATTCAAGCTGTTCTGAAGGCAAAAGGGGCTCCAACCTGGTACGGTACTTGAAACATGTACCTAATAAAGTCCACCGTATTGCAGTTACACAGTAACATTACTTTTATTTGAGTGCTGCTTGTGTTTTCTCTGTCCTCCACTGAGTATAAGATCTGCGAGTCAGAGCTGATGTCAAAAACAAACACTCAACTTATGACTAACATGAAAAATATCGATGTCAAACTGAAAACCAACACTGGCACAGGCAGAACACTGTGACGAGAACTATTAAATGTTCGTCTCAAGTGTGTTTCTGTTTTGAATGTGAAATATTCTGAGCCACTGAATTGAAATAATAACAGCTTCGGAAACATGTACATATTTCACACTGATCCTCTTAGTCCACTGAGGCCCATTACAAACAGCTCTCAAAGAAGTATTTTCCCTTTCCAGATGATTAAATGCGTTTCCACCGCTCTGATAATTGTCCTCTTGATATGTCATATCAGCAAATGGTTCCCATTCAGCTCGTACACTTAGATCAGTACAGGCTTGTCAGCACAACACGCGTCTACGACTGAAAGCTGACTCCGTTTCTACTTAATAAAACGCTGCTAAAACATTTCTTTCAATTGGTTTGTGTGAAACAACTGAATTTCTTGCCCCGGCCCACCATTTACTACGCAAGACCCTTCGGTTTACTGAGAAAAAAAAATGAGAAACTAACAAAATTAGTAAAAATGGTCAAAATAAGAACCAAAATGATCCAAATTAAACAAAAGATTTAAAAAAGTAATCAGGAAATTATACAACACAATCAACAAATTGGAAAAATGGGAAAAAACAATAACAAAATGAAGAAATATGAAATAAATAGTGAAGAAAATAAACAAAATAATCAAGTTGGTGGAACTAAAGATGCAAAATGATAAAAAAATGAGCAAACCTGAAAAGAAAGGATCAAATAATCCCCAAAGTATACAAAATAGTTACCATAATGAAAAAAATAACAACAAAAGAATCCACACAGTGACCAAACATAAGAAAAATAGAAACAAAATGATCAAGTGGACAAAAAAAAGACACAAAATAAGCACAAAAAAATGCATAAAATAATCAATAACATGGCACGAATGATCAAAACAAGGGGCAAAATGAACAAAAATGCACAAAAAAAAAATCAAGTGAGCTTACAAACATTAACAAAATAATAACAAATGAGCCAAACGTAACAAAAAGGATTAAAAGTAGTTCCCAAAATATACAAAAAATTACCAAAATTGAAAAAAAGAACAAATACACAAAATGAACAAACAGAAACAAAACACTCAAGGAAATGAACAATATGATCAAAAAAGACAAAATAAGCACAATAACAGGATAACACAACAATAGGAAACAAATGAACAGACCATAAAATTATCAAAACAATTTTCAAAATATATACCACAACTGAAAAAAATGAACAGAATACTCAAGAAAATGAACAAAATTAATCTAAATGAAGAAGTGGGTGGACAAAAAGACACAAGAAAGCAATAAAACATGCGACATAATCAATAATATGGAACAATTAAAGAAAACAAGCCACAAAAATAAACAAATGAAAAATGAAAATAAGCAAACTAATCATGTAGATGGACAAACATTAATAAAATACATTTAATCCAAAATGAGCTAACAAAAAAGGATCAAAATAATCCCCAAAGTATAGAAAATAATTACCAAAATGGAAAAAAGAACAAAACAATCCACAAAATGAAAAAAATAAGCAAAATAGAAACAAAATTATCAAATAAGTGGACAAAAAAAAAAAACACAAAACAAGCACAAAAATGTACAAAAATAATCAATAACATAGAAACGAATTATCAAAACAAGGCACAAAATGAACAAAATAATCAAATAAGTTTACAAACACGAACAAAATAATAACAAATGAGTCAAATTTAACAAAAAGGGGTCAAAATAGCTCTCAAAATACACAAAATAATCCCCAAAATACACAAGATAGTTTCCCAAATTGGAAAAAAATGAACAAAACGATCCACAAAATGAACAAACAAACAAAATACTCAAGAAAACGAACAACAATTTATCATGTAAGTGGACAAAAAAGATACAAAATTCCCAAAATATATACAATAAAACAAAATGAAAAATATGAACAAAATAGTCAAGAAAATGAGCCAAAATACAGAAAATAACTGAGAAAACTAAGAAAAAAATGAATAATATAATCCAAAAATTAAATTAAACTGGAACCCCTCTATAACTGCCTTCTTGTGTATCCCATCTGTTTTTCCCTAATAGTCCACCCTTCTAACCCTAACATCGCCACTTTGTCCCATGTCGTTCGTTCTCTGTCCTACCTTGAGGAAGGTGTCCAGTGATCCATTCTCCATATATTCAGTAATGATCATCACTGGCTTGCCTGGGAAACAACACATAAGAAAAAAGCCTGTTATCTAATGCACACATTCTGATGAAATTGGATGTGAATGGCACAAGGACCAAATAACTCATAAAAATGCCGTCTGGATTCAGGAATTTTTACGGGATCCTTCACCATTGCGAGATATGTCAAACCCCATGGTGACAACATCATCATAGGTTTCACCACACAGGGATTAATTACTACCGTTAAAGCTGCAGTTGGTGATATTTTTCAGTCAAATTTGTTGAAACTCTCAATGTTTTTATTGGTAGTAGGATAATAATACAGTAATTTGGAGAAAAATCTCAGTGAAATTCCACCAAAGAGGGATAAGGCTAGTGTTAGTTAATGGTCAATCATTCTCATGCACACGCTGCTGCAGTTGAAGCATGTGTGGTTGAGCATTGCAATGGCTGAGAAGCTAAAAAAGTTGTGTGACTGTTCATCTTGTTCTGACATAAATGTGCTTGTTGCATTCTCTTTGCTTTTTGTGTAAACAGTGAATGGCTGTTGCCAGCGTTGGGGTATGCCAAGCAGTGTTTGTGATGCCCACGGTTGCTCAAGTGATCGTAGTCGTACACTGAATGGTGCACGTGGGTTGAGGAAGCAACTCCTCTCCAGCGATGAGAAAGAGGGGGCAGAGAATGAGAGCTGTAAGTGTTCTAGGTTGTCTGCTAGTTGCCAACTGCAGCTTTAAATACTCAGAAATATGCTTCATTTCTGACTGTCTCCTTTCTTCTCACCATCTGTGCCCTCCTATCTGTCTGCTGTGTGTGGCTCTGCTTGAGCCCAGCACAGTGCAAACTGCTATGTCTTGTAAGTTATGATGTGAGCAGTCTATGATCTTACACATCACATTATGAGTAACTTGTGGGATTTTACCACCACACAGATGCATAAGCAGATGAGACCGATGTGAACAGGTTATAAACAGACTGGTCCATGGTCATATAACTGAGACCAAGTTTGTTTGGCGTCAAATAGAGTGACAAAGCTCATCATTGTTAATTTTCAGCTGAGGGTTTACTTTTTTTCTTATTTGTGGGAGAAATGGAGTAACTCACTTGACTCATGAACATTGTTAACTATTATTTACATCAGTGCACATAGGACTTTAAAATGAATCCAATTTGAATGGCCTGGTTCTTTCTGTCAAGACATATTAGAAATCCAAAATATGACATGTGAAACCTTTAAACTACAATCTCTTTAATCACATACACTAATCAGCCATAACATTAGGACCATTGGCAGGTGAAGTGGTAACAAAGTCAGCTGTGAGTGGATAAGATATATGAGGCTGCAAGTGAACACTTAGTCCTTGAAGTTGATGCATTTGAAACCAAAACTGGGCAGTATGAGGATGCAAGCAACCTAGACAAGAGGCAAATAGTGATGTCAAGACAACTGGGTCAAAGCATCAAAACTGAGTCTTGTCTGGTAGTCCCTGTCCTGAAGTGGACAGAACCCCATAAGAAAGGAAGGACGACTGGACCCCAATCCAGTAGAATATCTAAGGGAACAAAACATTATTATCACATAATGTTGTGTAGTTTCCTCCGTTCGATGCCAGAATAGCTCTAACCCAAGGCATGAGCTCTACCAGACCTGCTGTGAACTGCTGTAATAGCTCTCAGTACATAACACAGCTATTATAGTGATCCTGTAAGTTGTGAGATTGGGCCTTCATGAATATAACCTGAAATCAAGTTGTTCATCTCTGGACCACTTCTGTCGGGGTACTATAAACTGCAGACAAGAACAACCAACCAGATATTTAGGTTGAGATGAAATGACCCAGTCATGTACTATCATAATATGGTCCTTGTCAATGTTGCTCAGATCTTTACATAGTCTGAAAAATTTACTGCTGTCAATGCAACAACTTCAAGGGCTAAATGTTCACTTGCTGCCCAATACATCCACCCATTGACAAAAGCCACTGAAACGATATAATCAATGTATTATGGTTACTTCACTGGTTAGTGGTCATAATGTTAGAGCTGATCGGTGAAATTGCCCTGGCTAATACAGTGATTACAGCATTCTTCTTCTTTCCTTTCGGCTGTTCCCTTCAGGGGTCGCCACAACAAATCATCTGCCTCCATTTCACCCTATCCTCTGCATCGTCTTCTCTCACATCAACTAACTTCATGTCCTCTTCCACAACATCCATAAATCTCCTCTTTGGTCTTCCTCTAGGCCTTCTGAATCTGCATCCTGCCACCAATATGTTCACTATCCCTCCTCTGCACATGTCCAAACCATCTCAATCCAGCCTCTCTAGCTTTGTCTCCAAAACTTCTTACATGTACTGTCCCTGTGATGTACAGTACTGATTCCTGATCCTATCCAGTGCCAGTGTTCTCCTCACGCCGGTCCCAAGCCCGGATAAATGCAGAGGGTTGTGTCAGGAAGGGCATCCGATGTACAACTTATGCAAAATCAAACGTTGATTACAGTGTTGTTTTGATTAATTTTGCTGCTTTAATATGAACCAGGCTCAAAAGCAAATTCAGAGGTTAAAACGCTAACATTTCAAAAGGTTGGTACGAAATATACTTTTTGGGTCAGAAACACAGATACACAGTGCACTGTGCAGAATCTGTGGTTTGCAGAAACCATGGCATGTGGGTTGAATATGCTTCAGCGCTGAAATTTCAACAGGACGTTCAACTGGGAAAAAAACGCATTCCTCACACTTACAAGTATGCACCAGTGCAAACATATTTGTGGGTCAGAAACACTGAGATTATGCATACAGTATGAAGCAGCAGTGACTGGGTCGACGGAACATGTTTGAGTTTCACCTCTGAGATTTTAACAGGGTGTATTACTGCGAAAAAATATATGTTTTCTTCACACCTACAAGCATGTACCGGTGAGGAAGCAGACACTTCAAACACACAAGTGAGCCTGATAAACAACAGCTGAAGGTGTCAAAGCACAGCTGAACCAGGACTAATAATGTACAGCTGAGTGTGATGGATGATGAAAAACCCCGACACACTGCGGATTATGGACAGATGAGAACACAACCAGGCTGACGAGTAGACCTGAGCCTCCCCAGTTCAGCATTACATGTCACATACACATGGTAAACATTACATTTCAGCAGCCCGTGTCACACTCAACATACATGAGGCCAGAAAACAGTGCTCTGCAAAGACACTGATGCTGATGACTCACTTCTGGTGACCTTTTCTGTTCATTTTCCTTTAATAATGTTTATTTTTGGCTCATTTTGCTAATTATTTGGTTCGTGTTCATCACCTTTTTGATTTTTGATAATTTTCTTAATTTCCTCATGCATGTTGACCATTTTTCAATTTTTGTTCATTCTATTGATGATCTTTGTTCATTGTATTCATTATAACATTCATTTTTCTCCATTTTGTGATTGTTTTAGTTGTTTTTGTTAATTTGGGTAAATTTTTGTTCATTTTCATTATCATTTTGTTCTTACTTAGTCACATTTTCTTGTTTTTTGCAATTTTTCTGAAATTCTGTGCATTTTGTGGACTATTTTTCAATTATTTTTAATTGCAATGTTCATTTTTCTTCACTTTTGATTGTTTTCTTTGTTTTGGTTCATGTTATTCATTTTCTTAATTACGTTCTCCCCATTTATTCATATTTTCTTTATTTTCAGGATTTTTTGGTACATTTTGTTGAATATGTTTCTTTTATTTCATTTTTGCAAATTGTTTTGTTTATGTTCTTTATGACTGTTCATTTTGGTGATTATTTTGCTCATGTTTATTCATTTAATAATTTTTTATTTTCTTGATTATTTTGTTCCAATATATTCATATATTCTTTATTTTTTGGTACATTTTGTTGAATATATTTTCTTTATTATTTGGTTAATGTTCTTGATTATTTTGCTCATGTTTATTCATATAATTATTGCTCATCTTCTTGATCATTTTGTTCTTAATTATTCAGATTTTTTAACATGTTTGCTACTTTTCTGAATTTCTTTGTGCATATTGTTGACGTTTCAGTTTTTGTTAATTTTCTTGACTATTTTGTTCCCAGTTATTCATCTTTTCTTTATTAAAACTAGATGTTTTGGTATATATTGTTGAATAGTTTTTCCTTTGTTTCATTTTTGTGATGACTTTTGTTTATTTATTTTTGTCATTTCATTTTGTTGATGATTCTTCATGTTTATTAATATAATTATTGTTCACTTTCTTGATTACAATGTTCATTTTTTGCTCATTTTGTTTATTAATTAGTCCACGTTTAATCATGTTATTTGTCTTCTCTTCATTTTTTAATTTCTTGATTCCTTTGTGCATTTTGTTGACAAATTTTGCTAATTTTCTTGATTATTTTGCTCCTACTCAGTCATATTTTCTTGATTTTATTTTGGTACATTTTGTTGAATATTCTTCTCATGTCTCATTTTGCCTGATTACTTTCATTTTCCTTATTATTTTGCTCATGTTTATTCATATTATCGCAGTTTATTTCCTTGACGATAATGTTCATTCTTATTCAAAGATGCTGGCGACTCACTTTTGGTGACCACGCCCTCCAGACGGATGATGTTGGGATGGTTAAACTGGCCCATGATTGACGCCTCCCACAGGAAGTCGCGTCTCTGTTGCTCAGTGTAGCCAGCTTTCAGTGTCTTAATGGCCACCTGGATCTCTCTTTTCCCGGGCAGCCTCAGCGGTCCGCTGCACACCTCACCGAACTCCCCTGAAACGGACGCAGAATGTAGTCATTTGACGCTACATTCAACAGGTAAACAGATACTGAAGGTATGATGTTCACTGTGTGCACGTATACATGACAACATAATAAACACTGTAGCTTTGGAGAGGATACAGAAAAGTTCACTCTGTACTTGTTTTCCCAAATATTAGGAGTCAGGATGCCCTGTATTTTTTACTGTTTTTGTTGATTCTGTATTCGTGTAATATTTTGCACCATTTCTTTATTATTCCGTTCATTTTCTTCAATATAATGTTCATTTTTGACTCATTTTGTTGATTTTGTTCATGTTTAATCATGTTATTCATCTTTTCTTTGTTTTCGTTACTTTTCCTGATGTCTTTGTGCATGTCGTTAACTACATTTCAATTTTTATTCATTTTCTTAACTGTTTCTTCATTAAAATGTTCACTTTTGTTCCTTTTTTGATCATTTTAGTCATTTTCTGCTCATTTTCCTGATCATGTTGTTCCCATTTATTCATATTTTTACATATTTGCTACTTTTCTGAATTTCTTTGTGCATTTTGTTGACCATTTTTCATTTTTTTGTTTGTTGTCCTCATTATCATGTTCAATTTAATTCACTTTTGATTCTTATATTTGTTTTATGTTCATTTTTATTCATTGTCTGGATTATTTGGTTCCTATTTATTCACATTTTATTTCGTTACTTTTTTGAGTTTTTTACACATTTTGTTGAATATTTTCCTTCGTTTTACTTTCATGATTTCTTCTGTTCATTTTTTGATTATTTTTCTCATGATTATTCATATTATTCATCTTTTCCTCCTTTTTTGTTCATTTCTTTGGTAACTTTGTGCATTTTATTGACTACTTTTCAATGTTCATAAATTTTCTTGATTATAACATTGAGTCTTATTCACAATTTAATTATTTGTTTTTCTTCATTTACTTGATCATTTTGCTCCTTTTTATTGCTATTTACTTTTCTGTTAATTTTGTTGACCAGTTGTCATTTTTTGTTCAAATTCTCAATTATTTCTGATCATTTTCTTCAGTATAATGTGCCATTTTAGCTCATTTTATTGATTATTTTATTCCTTTTTGGTCATTTGTCGTGATTATTTTGTTCATGTTTTTTCATATTATTGGTGCTTTGTTCATTTTTGTTGATTTCCTTGATTTTTGTCCATTTTTTATCATATCTTGGTAATTTGTTTGTTTATTCAGTTTTGTCATTTTTGTTAATTGCTAATTTTGATGATTATGTTGTTCATGCTTTTTCATAATATTTGCATTTTGTTCATTCTTGTTCATTTTCTTCATTTGTGTCCATTGTTGATAGTTTTGTCCATATTTTACCATAATGTTATTTATATGATGCCTCTTTAGTCGTTTCTGTGATTATGCCATTCGTTATTTGGATTATTTTGTTCGTCATGTTGTTAATGTTTACTTTGAACAAAACTTGAAATCAAAATGAAAAGAAGCAATCCAGTCTTCATTATTGCACACTATTTTACGTGTAAAGAGACATTATGGCAATTTATAATGAGTTTTTATAATGAGTTTTCCCATCTTTGCAAGCGAAGGAGATGTTTTGAGCTGAAAAAAGTTTGGGAACCAATTCCAACACTGTATAAACTTATTTAGTGTATTTAACTAGTGACACCGATTTCACTCTCTTGGTGATCATTTCTGTTTCTATGTGAAATTCCCCTGTGTTTTGAGTTTTGGGATTAGTTCCTCAGTGCAACCATGTGTCATTTCTGTACCGACATCTAACAAGCTCTACTATATTCTACATGAAATGCTCATTAACCTGACACATCAACCAAACAAAAAAGCACTGCAGTGAATGGCGTTTTCTGCGCTGCCAAGTCTTAGCATTGTGAGGGTCACAAATCATCACCAGAGCCATTTACAGCCAACAGAGTGTGTTTGTCTAGCATAATGTTTATCTTAATTAGGGCTGTGTCATTGTCGGTTTATGTGACGGGTTTTGTACAGAAAATATGTGGCTCTGTAATTCAGGTAATGGGTAAAATCTGCACATGTATGTTAAGTAATTAGTAATTACAGAGCGTGCTGCAATAATGTTACTCTGTCAGCTCGTCTCCCTTCTGGTTTTGTCTTTGTCATCTGTAGCGTGAAGGTATTGTATATTGGTAAGTTTCAAATGGGCGTGCTACATGTCTGTTAAATCACTCGTTTCCATTGTGTTTGGCTTGCTGTTCATGCTGCAAGTTTCATTCTTTTAAGCTGTCTGTGAAGATTCTCAGTCATCCAGGTCATAGTATCCAAGGCGTGTGGTTTTTTCTTCCATCGACTGGACTGGAAATTTGGTTGAAAACGTTTCGCCACCCATCCGGTGAGTTTTCTCTCTCCCTCTGTCAGGTGACCCTTAAACCTCCCTTAGTTCTGCTGCAGTCTGATGGCTTGTCAAATCATTGTGACCACTAGAGGGTGTAATTAGCCACATAGCATCAATTCTGCTAGGCTACCACTGCTTAGAAGAGGATGCGAGCCACTGAGTGACACCTGAGACAGGGGCCCGATTCAGACCGTGCATTAACATCCATTCAAATCTGATCCAATCCGATTACATGCAGACAATTCTAATGCAATGTCTGAACAGCCCCAGAATGCATTGCTATCTGACCACTAATAATGTATTTGATGCATTTGTCTACATTCTCATACCCATCCTGGGGCACATTAAAGTCTGAACACTCAGCTACTGCGATCTGTCTATTGAACCAATCGTATCATTAAACAGTTTTAAAGATGTCTAAAACATTCAAAAACATGCATGTCTTCCTGTTTGTGCTTATATGGATGGAAGGATCCCTTTTATCTGGAAGTAAACAGATAGTATCCACAGTTCACATAATCCACTCAGTTTGCTTAATCTGATCAGCAATGACCACAGAGATGCATCTGTAATGCCAGGTTTGAACAGATGCACCTACAGCTGAACTCTTCAGTTCAAACATCTCAGGACAGATGTTAATAAAAGGTCTGAACAGGACCAAAGTGATAAACATAACGTAGTTGTTTTGTAAATCCTTTGTCTGTTGGCTCATGCAGCACATGAGGATTAGTGCTAGTTGGATTCACTGATGTAGTGTGTGGTTAAGGGAGAACACTTCATGATACAATAAACTAGAACAATGGAAGGCTGTAAACAGTAAGATTCATGGTTCATGAGAGTGTTTATTTGTTCCCAGGTGCAGAAGGGCAGATGCTACTTGCACCCAAGAACACCCCCCTTGTTGATGATTAATGAGGTTTAGCTTAAGTGGTGCTGTGGGTGAATGGGTTCCTCCCAAGACACATGATTTGCATGTAACATTGACAGTATTTTGGCTAATTCTCACAGTTGCTGTATTTGAGGCACCAATGTAGGGGAGACTGGGTACGGTTGTAATGTGCAAATTTTAAACACCAATTCCAGTCAGGGATGATATAGAAATCACATGATCATTTCAGTATTTGCCCACTTTTTCCTTGGTCTTATATGATGGTTGTCAAGGCAGGAAACCGGTACATGCAGATTTTATTGTGAAAAAACAAATTTTGATGTTAGAAATAATTTTTTTTTGAACAACACTAAACTCTGTTTAGTACTTATACAATTGCAGATCAAATCATATGACATACAGTAAATTAAATTATAGTTTCTTTGGCAAAGTATGATGCATGTGATACCCCTGCTAATTTCAAACCACTATGCTAATACAGTTAAACAATGGCTGACAGGTGAGGTGAATTGTAACATGAATTTAAAAAAAAATCTGTGATCTTTGTTAAAAATTTTCCTGATTATTTTGCACAAGTTTGTCCTAATCTTGCAAAATGTACTTCTCATAATTTTGTACAGAATTTATAATTTTCTTATTTTTGATAATTTCCTATATTGTGTGTTTGTGTTCTTTTGTTTGTTTTTTTTTATATTTTTTTAGATCATTTGCATCAGTTTTGTGTTCATTTTAGTTCATCATCTAGTGGATTTTCTTTTTGTTGATTTAGTGCTTACCTTCCGGTTTTCAGAGAATGCAGATGCATTTCTATCTTGCTCCCGTCTCAGCTTTCCCTGCTTGCTGTGTCTTGTCTATGTGTTTGCTTCGTTCGACAGAGTCTCTGTCTAAACCCAAAAGCAACATGGAATTGCCCAGCTGGACCTCAATGCAATTGACACGCTGTCTCATACAGGAAAATAGGCCTGGGGGACCTGAGGGTCCTCAAGGGACAGTGGCTGCCGGACACGTGAGGATCCGTGGGATGCCTGGAGACATGTGTTTTTGAGATGCTTTCCACTGAGGATGTGGTGGACATTTATGTATTCGGAACCATGATAACAGGATTTCTGCTGATTGGCTTGGGTGTTTTCCTGGTATATCGTTTAAGAAGACCAGAAGAGTTTGATGATGTAGCTGGGGAGAGGGAAGTCTGGGCTTCCCTGCTCAAGCTGCTGCCCCCGTGACCCGACCCCACGGAAAAGCGGTAAAAGATGGATGGGATGGATTGTTTAAGAAGACAGAGCGCTGTTCAAAGCCCAGCAAAGCTTTGTCTCCAATTTGAACAGTTGGGAAGGGCACTGGCAACACGACATGGGACAATTTCTGAGTTAAATCGGAGAGTGGATTACAACACCAAAGTGCTGGGGTCTCTTCATAGGTGGTCCTTTGAGGTCCGGCACCAAAAATACAGAATTGGAGTAACTGAGGAAATTCAATTCTTTCTCCCTTTGAAAGTGTGACCGTCTGATCTTTTGTTTTTTGACTTTCTTTGCCGGCCTTGGAGCCGCCTGGGCACAGATGTAGCCCCCCTTGGAGGAGACACTGTTTAGTGAATGAAGTCCCGGCTTTCACCCCTCCCCCACTTACAGTGGGGACAATAATTATTGGGAAATGTAAAAATGTGCAAGTTCACCCATTTAAAAAGATAAGAGAGG